>VZUI01045153.1:0-19900 GCA_013401135.1 Cettia cetti
CAGCTGCTGCCTGGAGAAAGAGACCGAGCCCCAGCTGGCTGCAGCCACCTTTCAGGCAGCTGCAGGGAGCGATAAGGTCACCCCCGCGTCTCCTTTTCTCCCGGCTGAACAAGCCCAGCTCCCTCGGCCCTTCCTCACAGGGCTCGTCCTCCCAGCCCCTCTCCAGCCTCGTTGGCCTCCCCTGGGCGCGCTCGAGCGTCTCCACGTCCCTCCCAAACTGAGGGGCCCGGCCCTGGGCGCAGCGCTCCAGCCGTGGCCTCAGCGCTGCCGCCGAGAGCAGGGGCAGAATGAGCTCCCTGCTCCTGCCGGCCACTCCCTGCCTGAGCCAGGCTGTTGCAGCAACCCTCTTATTAGAGGGTAAAATGAGCTAAAGCACAGACCTCTTGTTTATCCCAGCATGAACAGGGCCCTGGTTTATTCCTCCTCACACCTCAGCCAGCCTGACTCCAGCCATTCCCTGAGCCTGGCTGCAGCAGCTCCTGCTGCAGGTTTCCCTTGCAGCCTCTGCCTGCTGGTTATTCCCTGCTGAACTCTGCCTGCAGGGATCAGTTTGCAGCCTCTGACTGCAGCTTTTCCCCAGCCAGACTGTGACTGCAGGTTCCAGCCACAGGCTCTGACTGCACACCCACACTGACCTCACTGCAGGGATTCTCTCCCCAGGATCCTGCTCCAGGATTCTCCCCCCTTCATGCTCCTCAAGGTTCCTCCTCCATGATGATCCCCCTTCAGCAGCTCAGCCCCTCTTTTATCTCACTTATCCTATACTCATCAGAGGCGAGGCTGTATTGGGTAATTAACACAGTTAATTAACACTGTTACTGATCAGGGCTGAGGTCACCTGTGTTCCCTTCTCCTGCACAGACTAGGTGCCATTGGCTTTCTTGGCCACCAGGCCACACTGCTGGCTCATCTTCAGCTGCTGTCACCAGTACCCTAGGTCCCTTTCTGCCTGGGCAGTCCAGCCACTCTGTCCCCAGCCTGCAGCTCTGTTACTGTTCCCATTAGTATTCCAAAACCTGAAGAGCTGACCTAAGTTTTGGGAAGTCGTGCAACTGTTCATGCAAGGAGTAAGAGAAGATTGTCACCACTTGAAAAAAAAAATCTACTCACCTATTTTAGTGCCTCAGTGTGGATCTGAAACTTTAAGTGCTCTACAAAGTTTATTTTATGCAATACCCCCTGTGGGTTGGTCTCAGTCATCCCTGACCTCAATCACCTTTCTGCGTCTGCTCCCATATTTTCTAATCTAAAGCCACAGGCCTTGCTGGACTCTAGATGAGGGAACTGGATAGACCCAAACCTGAAAGTGTCACTCACATGTTCACAAAGCTGCCGAGGCCACTGCTCAGCAGTAAGTGCCCAGCTGCACACAGGAGGTTGCAGGGATTACAGCATGGAGTGGTGATCTAATGGGTGGGGGTGTAACACTGGCCTAGAAACAGCACTGGACCAGCTCCAGAAGTCACAGCCACAGAGAGTGAGGCCACCCAGGATGACAGTGACAGTTCCACACTGTGGATCTTGGTCGTACCCATACAAGCTTCACTGAATTGGCAGACCTGCTTGCCTCTCTGGGGCAAGAAAATCTTTGTTGCAGAAGACTTTCTGAGCCCCTCTCTTCTCCCAAGAAAAAGAGCAGACTGAATGGGGATCGGGCAAGAATGCTCATCACAACATCTAGATCAAGGGCAGGTGGTGTCATGCATTTGAGGCTGTCAGTGAAGCAGATGCCATCCTGGGGCAGTCACAGTAAGGACACAGGGACAGGTCTCTGCAGAGGAAGGACATCCCAGGTGTCTTTCAGCTCACTGGCCAAGTGGACTTGTTCTGAATTCATAAGGTAACCAGTTACACTGAAACAGAGAAAATCTCAACCACTGATCCCAGCCTAACACTCAGTGTGACACTGTCACACTGGCTAAGACCTGAGCCAGGCTCATTGCCACACCTGACTGCTGGGTCTTACCCTAAGCCATAAAATGCATTAGTGCATAGTCTTTATAAATCCAGGACAAAACGCCATAAAATGCTCAGAAAACACCATAAAACGCTCAGAATTGTCCTAAATGTCTTGCTTTGAGCTTAGCTAACTGGATCAAAACTGAGGAAGCTTCTGCCAGGAGTAAACCCCAATAAGTGAACAAGATCCTGCTGCAAATGAACTAATCTGAGTAGTTTTGTACTTGGCTTCATAGTCTGAGGACAAAAATGGTGGAGAGGGTGGGGAGGAGGGGAACCTAACAAAAAATTTCTTGACTACACCAGCCAGCTGTCTGGTCCAGAAGTTTCGAAACCCATGAGGAGCTGGCTGAGATCTGCCAGGCCAGCTTTGGCGTTTGCCATGGGCTAGAGTGGAGCAGTCTCCAGTGCAGAAGGCTCTGTGGCACAGCCTGCACAGGCTCCACTGCACCTTCCAGCAGTCCTGCAGCACAAAGGCATCCATCACTGCCAAACACAGCATTCCTGGTGGGCATGGTCCTCCCCACAGTAATGGAAGCCCTGGGAACAGCTGTCCAAAGATTAGCTATGAACGCTGTAAGAAGTATGTTTGAAAGGTTGATTTATTTAAAGGAACTCAAGCATGGGAATACTGCAGCAGCCAGCACAGGAGAGATGAGGACTGCTGCCTGTGCTGTGCCACTTCCTGCACCCTGACCAGGAGGAGGAAGAGGAAGAGAAGAGACAACACCTTAAGATGCTCTCCTGTCCAACGTAGGTGCATTCCCCCTGCCAAAAAGCACCTGTGGAGTCACGCTGGGGAGTTCAGTGTAGGCAGAAGGTAATGCCAAGGAAAGGGTTTCATTTCCTGGCAGCTCTAATATACAAGAGACTCACATGAATACTGCTCCTGTCTTGATTATTTGCAGCCCAGAGTAGACTTGGCTCTCTTCCATCTAATACAAAGTTTCTGAATAATTTGTTGTAAGACAAAGTAATTTCATAGCCTGCAGCACTGCATCAAGCCTTTGCAAATCTGAATCAGCATTTGAGGGAAGCTGTTATCAGAACAGAGGCAGTACACACCTACTTATCAGCAAATGCTTCATGTAAGAACATTTCCTCCTATACCACAGATTTCCAAATAAGTGTCTTTTAAAATTTTATTTATATGAGCACGAGTTAATGTATTTTATTACCAAAACAATTTTTGATGCTGATGAAGTCAGAGTAATTTAAAGGTGGTTTCATAAATAATCACCATCAACAGTTTGAATAATTTCACTGAATAAAACCCTCATGCTTCATAAATTCCTGGCATTTAATTACAATGCAAGTGGTAGGAAAAGTCCAATGTCCACTGGAAGTGGTACTATGCAAACAATGCAAGTGAATGGCTTGGTCTTTCAAAGAAAAAATAAGATATAATGTATTTCAACACAGCAAAAAACCTCTGGAATTTGGAGAAGAGTCACTTAAGGAACACCATCTGGAATGCCTCTGGGGTAGAGCAAAGCCATGGCCCTACCAGAGAGATTTCCAACAAACTTTCCAAGCAGAACATGTGCTAGTGTAAATTATTATAGAAGAATTAAAAATATATCACTTCTACCTGGTAAGAGGTAGGAGGGCAGATTCCCAATGGGAAATTTCTTGCCCAGAAAAAGGAATTTGGCCATGCAAACTATTAGCAAACCAGGAAGGAAAGCAGAGCAGCTTTCCCAGCCAGTTTGTTGGTGTACAGATTTGCCAAGGAAACTAAAATAATTTCCATTGGAGAGAATATCCATCTTTGTAACGTGTCACTTGTGGCAATCCGAGAAATAAAGAAGACCAAACTTCCATGTGCAGTATAATTAGAAAAAAAAGGGCAGTAAAGGCAAAAGTAAGGGGTCATTTATTAATACAATTGTCTAAAAAGGGATTTGCAGGTATAAAATGCTAGGTTGCACATTTTGAAATGTTCACTTTCTGAAGTAATTTTCACTCTGAACACAACCTTTAGTGATACAAGAAAAAGACAAGAATGTGGATATTGATCTGTTTTCTGGGAAGTGTTTATCAGAAGCCTCCAAGGAAAGGAAGTTTCTCTTCACTTCTGCTGCAGAACTTCTCCACCAAGTTTTATATCTGCACGGATTGTGCAATTGGCATTAAAAATGTTACCTGAGAATGTCTTTGAAACAGAAGAAACCAAACTGTTGTGCTTTGAATTCACCTTAATTTCATAACTGGATAAGCAATAACTATCTGCCCATAAATAATGAAAGGTAACAACAGTGTTAGTGCTACTGGGAATAAACTTTTGGGAGCATTCACACAGGGAGCAGTGAAAACCTGTTTAAAGGTTTGCACAAAAATCGAAAGAAAATATTAAGTTACTGCTAAGCCTCCATTCTGCCTAGGCTTTTAAGGAACAGGCTTTTAACTCTTTCCTTAGTCAAGAGTTAGCATTTAAAACAACTGAAGGAAATACATTAAAATAAGATTACCAAATCTGATATGTTTTACCCTCTGTGCCTACCAACAAATGAAAAATGTAACATTTACATATAGACTTAATCTAAACTAAACTTTCAGTATCAAGACACATTAAGGAACCAAAGGAAGGTGGGGTATTTTTTTAGCTAAATACCTGGCAACCTTCTGGCAGTGATTTTCTGTCACTAGTGATGTGATGCTATCCACTGAGATCCCACTGAAGCTCCTTGCAACACATTGCTGAGGAACCAGTGCCCCAGCCCTGAATAGCACCATGTTGTTGGACAAGGGTATGTTAAAGTAAAGGGGAGATTGTCTGTATCATAAGGAATGGAGGCCTTCAATCTTGACATGCTGATACAGAAAACAAACTACCTACCCAGCGTGGTGTTAAATATAAAGGATATCCTGAGTGTAGACAATTATTAGGTTTAGAATTCCTGAACGTCCTGTACTTTTAAGAGCCTTCCAACCACCCAAGTTAATCAAATTACTGACTCCATTGACATAAATCATGCTGATCAGAAACAGCACTTCTTAAAAAGCCAAAAAGATGAGAAATTACAGAAGATAAAGACTTTCTCTCGCTGTAACCAGCTAAAATTAGCAGCACTGCAAAATGATATCTATAAATTAAGGCAACTTTACCTTAGTGACAGAACAGTAAGATAAAGGATCTGCTGAACAGTGACCCACGTGTGCAACCCTTGTTCACACTTAAATTCCTGTCTGCAGATGCATGACTAGTTTTGAGGGGAGGTTGAACACAGATAAATGCTTTCCATGATGGGCCATGTATTATTGATTTCTAGGAAATAAAGAGAGACATCCTAAAGAACGGATTTCCTTTGCATTCATATTTACAACCATTAGAATTTTAAGTAGGCTCTCGTTTATCAGGTTGTCTTACAGCAATGTTGCTAATTTATTTGCTCTACTACCTAGGTAACAGTGTCACTGAAGATCTTTCAAACATATTACATGGAGGCACCAATTTTTTTTTTTTTCTTGGACAGGGTTTTTTTAATTTCCTTCACCCTGAGAGCTGAGGTGCTGAATGAGGCACAGAGACTCTGCAGCCTCTCACCCCACTCAAGGGCTGGGAGCCAGAAGTTAGGGACAGCTCTGGCAGGTACAGCTGGCACCCAAGGAGCCAAGTTGGCAAAGAACTGTATGAGAAATGACAGTGAGGTGGGGCTGCTTCCTCCTCCTGTCCCTCTTTTAGCCCAGAAGCTGCATTTGCATTCATGTGTCGTGCAAATTTTCTCAGAACAGATGCATCAGATTGCAGCAGGGCCACAACGGAGTGCTGTTTCTGCATCACTGGTACCTGTGGTATTTAATGCTGAGACAATGTCATCTGAAAAGGCACATTTCCCTGAAATGGAAACTGGTACTTGCTGTGTTCAACAGAACCTTTTAATTGGCTGCTGCATTTGTTAGTTTAACATCTCCATAAAAGATAAAGAGGCCTCATTGAGAGGCAGAACAGGCCTCACTCCCAAGGCTGAGCAGCCAGCAGGTAAGTAGGATATTTTGGAAATATGTGATGACACCTAGAAAAATAGGGATATTTTGTCAGCCAGTGCCTATCTAATTCAAGGACAGAGATCAATATCAAGCTACTGTTGCCTCATCCATCTTCTGACTAAGCTGTTTTAACACCACATTCTTCCCTTCTCTCTTCCAGAAAGATTTCAACTTTTTTTTTTAGTCCTTACACAATGAAGACTACATTTTGCACCAAGAGGTAAATTTATTAGTTTATTGATGATGAGATTATTGCTTTTTCAAACTTGGTTTACTAGTGTTACACTGCAGGATAAAAACACCCTTATGGTGATCCTGGCAGCCAAGTATCTCTCTTACCCTCATGGAAGGGTTGAGGGAGGAGAAGGGAACAGGGGCTCCCCAGTCGTTAAATGCAGAAGGAGAGAGTAACCTCTTCAGTGGAGGCAGCTGGATCAATACAAAACCTCCCTGGGAGCACAAGCAATAAGGGTAAAAGAGTTAATTCCCTTGGATTTTGTTTGATGCACTTTGGGGCTTACTCATGGTGATAAGCAAAAGCATGGAGAAAACACTAAAAAAAACTGGAGTAAAAGCAAAGAAAGGGAAGGAAGAAAACTCACTGTTGGTGCAAAGAGGCTGAAAATTCCGAACAAATCAGCCGATTTCTAAATTATTATGGCTGTTCTGCTCAGGGAGCATTACACTGCATCAAAGATATACAGGACTAGGTTATTGATTTCCTTTTCAAAGAAACACCAACACCTGAAACATTAAGTTTTTACTCCCAAAGAGTACATTCTCTCTTTATATATAAGAAAACACACACACATCATAGACACACACAGAGAAATTATATAACAGGCTGGCAAACACAGGGCTGCAAAGGCAGGACTTGGGCACCTTTAGGAAACCTTCATGGGATTTGTTTTGATGTTTGCTCTGCTTGTCATGCTTCCACAGGGACTCCACACACCTACTCAGTAGAAAACCAATCCTGTTTTACCCTTCACTTCCCTATAAACTGCTACATCAACACACAATGGCTACACATCAGCAATTATAAAAACCTCAAAAGTTAACTCTTTGTCATGACATATAGCCCCTGAGACTTCCCATCTCCTGTAGTGTGTTTCCAAGGCTTTCCATCAATGGCATCTCCTCTATCCTGTTTCCTACAGCCAGATTACGCAGTTTTGCTGTCTGTTTCTCCATATGAAGAAGGGAAAGCATACACTTCCAAATTTTAGCATTATGGTCAAGCTCTTCCTTGTTTATCCTGAGTTATAAATATCTTGATCCAAGCACATCAATTTTGTCTTAGCTGGTTACACATGAATCAAGCTCCATCAGTTCTCTCTTCTACTGAACTTCAAGGTATTGATTGGTCTATTTTATTATAAGCAAAAGTACCACAAATCTAGTAAAAGTTGCTACAGGTATTATTAATAATAATTCATTCTGTTGTTTCCACCATTGTATTTCAAACAACTTTGCAATTGCTGTTTCTTCTTGAGAAAAGTGGGCGAGTTGTTCTATTAACTGAAAACTCTATCTCTAGCTCATGCTTAGCCTGGAACTCTGCGTTATTTATTGGACATTTAGCTCAAGTAATTGAGTGCAAAAAGTGCTTTACAGAACTTTATTGCCAAATGTGAAAGATAATAGCGAAATCCCCATCGCTTTCAGGTGGAATTAACCACTATTCAAATAATTTATGTCAAAGGGTACCATTTATAAGGTACAGTAAAATGTGATATACGCCAAGTTAGTCAGCAGCCTGCAGATCAAAAAATGCTGTAAACTGAAATCCAATCACTGCAGAAATTGGGAATTAATTGCACAAAAATCTCACTCAGGAAGCAGTATTTTGGAATTTTACCTTATTGCTGAGGAATCACTATCACCTGCCTTTACCTTTAGTTGTTTCAGTTCTAGTTTGCTCTGAAAGCATGTACATTCATGTAACACCAGCTATGGCTGCTACTCTTTCCTCATCTTCCTCACTTGCCTTCAGTGCAGACTCCCCTCAAAGTCCAGAGGCCAAGGAAAAGCCTTCTGCATAAAACACATCTCTTGACACTACATAGATGGGAATTGTCAATGCTGGTCTTGGAGATGAACAAAGACTTTGAAGAAAACAGAACTATTGGAGCAACCAAGCCTTGGGATCTCAATGTCTAATATCAGCTAATGGCAGTAAGCAGTGTCAGCTGCATGGGAAAGAAGTGGAAAAAGGATCCAGGGGTTACAGAGACTTTCTTTCAGTTCCCAAAATAGAAGCCTTAAGGATCTGATTCACAAACAATCTGCCTTGGGGGCACATGGCGAAGAATGGCAAAAGGAAGGGAGAAAGCAGCAAAACCAGGGCAGCTCTACAGGACTTACCCACATCACAGGTAAAGCCATCAATTCTTCAGTTATGGAAGATATTCCTCCATATGCAAGGCTGAGGCACTGAGGGATGGAAGTGAGCTGCAAACATAGCTCTGGAAAAGGGGAGATCAGCTCTGGGAGAACACCCATCTGGAGGAAAGCTTCCTGCCACAGAGGACAGCAGAAGGGACTTATCCCAGAGCCAGGCTGCCAGTGCATGCACCTAAAGGAGTCAGTAGAACTCGAGGGGTTTGGGATGAAAGATCAAAGAGGCAAAATGCAGTTCTTCAGATCCAAGAGGACCATTAATGAAGCTTTTGGAAGTAGGGCTGTGTGTGTCCTGCTGGGGTAACCATAGGATAGACACAGGGCAGGCTGGCAACAGCCTCAGCCTCCTCCTGATCCTGAAGGAGAAGCAGATCTGGGAGTCTTTAGTTCTGCCAGCTGAGTCTGGAGAAGGCAAGGAGAAAAGCAGTTGTGAAGCTTGTGCCAGGAGAAATCCTCTTCCATGCCCTGCAGAGGCTGGAGCCCAACATGGGCTGGTTGAGGGCTGTGACTGAAGGTGTCTTCAGAGTTTGCTGAAGGAGCAAAGGAGGACTGCAGGGAAGGAAGAGGACATGGGAGGAAAAAAGTATAGAAAAAGAGAAGGGAAAAGAAAGTGGTTCAGAATGGTCAACATTGTTTTGAAAATTCTAAAATAGAAATTTGAAGGTGCCAAAAATTCTGTATTTCTTCCATTTTTTGCAATATACCAGGGGACAGCACAGTGGCCTGGTGTGGCTGAGTCATACTTACATTTTCTTGCCTTATCACAATTTTCTAATTTTTAATCTCTACCCCATAAGATAGAAATATAGGATAGAAAACATGCTCTCATTTAGGCACGTGACATTTTATCCAGTGGACTGATCATGGGGTCCAAGTATAATTTTCCAGTCATTCTTTTTTTTCTCCATGGTCTAATTTTCCTTGTGCAACTTATTATCACTGACTCATGATAATGGAGCAGCTAGATGGTGGAGCGTGGCTAATTCCCTTTTATATCTTGTTGAGAAAATGGTATTTTCTTTCCTTGAGGCTTGATTTTTCCTTCTCTCACACCCACACATAGACACAGACAGGTTGGCCTGCAATGAAAGTGTCCAGTCTCTGTTCTGCAAATAAACCCACATAAACCCCCAGTCCAAGCCCACACAGAGCAACTTGCTAAACCCCACAGTTCCTGACTGGGCCACACTCCCAGCTCTTGAAGCCAACAGGAGCTTCCCCAGATGAAGCCAGATCTTTGCCCAAGTGCTTACTGATAATTCAGGGAGCAGTCCTGTTACTGGAACTTGCTGCTCTGTGCTGTGGCAGCGAGTCTGGAGGCTGTGGGGCAGGGGCAGAGGGGCCCTGTAAAACAGTCACACTGTCTGGCTGTCATGCTGAGTTCCTCACTGGTAATTCATTGCTATCATCTGTTTCCTGGACTCATTTGCAGGCACCAGCTGTCAATGGGAGTTTTACATTTAGCCATAGGAAACAAATGCATCTGGACAACAGATTTCTTACAGCTTTCTCTGGCATCCATCATAACACTTTTAGGGGATGAAAAATTATATCCAATTAGCCTCTCAGTATGCAATCCTTTCAAACATTTCACCTTGCAGGAATTTCCATCTTTTCCCCCATTTTCTTTCATGCAATCAGAAATATTCTCTACCCTTATAACCCATTTACCAGCGTTTCACCTTAGGCTGACACTTTTCAAATGAAATTCACAAGGCAAGGACTGACACCAGAACCAAATGACACACAGTTATCTCAGAGCTGTTCATAGCTTTTCAAAATATCCAAATTTTGATATTTGATAATGCAGAGGTTCATTCTGATGTTCACTAGAGCTGCCAGGAAACACTTGCCCAGGAGCCACTGATGTTTATGGGTCTGCACCAGCTCACACATATGGACGGGGTTCCCAAGTGCTTGTTTGAGCAGAGGGATGTCACTAAAGAAAGGTACAAGCATCTCAGAAGTGTCCTATTCTCAAGTGTTAAAGAGACCTCATGCAGGAAAACTCCATGTTCCACTGATGTGTCCTCAGGTGTTCTCAAAATCAAGCTGATCCTACCTTCTAGGTCCCAGTGTGGCTTAGCACCTTCACCTTGAACATACAAAACAAGCAAAAGAACCCCAAATCACAGCCAGCATGGCCTACAGATCACAGAGCAGCACCAGAGCTCTGCAGGGCTCAGCCAGTGCCCATCAACCTGTCCTTGGAACCCATTCCAAAATAAAATTAAAGATTTCATAGGAATCAGACATCAGAGAACTTCTGTGAAACCAAAGAGTGCTTGCTACTGCTATTCTTGTGCATCCACATTTTCTGCAGGGTGAGCAGCAGATTTTATTGCCACCATCAGGAGCAGGGCTTCATCCTTCCAGATGGATTTTCTGACACGTTCCAGATGCAGTTACAGCACTGATGACACAGATGACAATCTGGGCACATCAAAAGAATGCCCTGGCTTTTTAAACCAGGCAAAGCTTTAATTCCTCTTGCCCCAACTCTGTTCCAGTATGTCTGACAATGTAAGGCCAATGCTCCAAATCCTAAGATTTCCCTCAGACGCACATCTATTATCTACCAACACCTCACTGCCCATTGTTAGGAATGTCCCTCGCAGAGCTCAGACATTGCAAAGCTTAGTGCTGATGTCCTGGACTTGACCTGTCCAAGCTGACACCTGGACTTGTTCTCTCAGAGAAAATTATCCTTTCCTACATGAGATTAAATTAGGGGGGGTTGGCTTCTTTTATTAGGTTTTAAAGTAAGCTTTAAGCAGTGTAGCACCTCCTTCTCCACCCATTTAGCAATCAGAGCACATACAAACAAAAGCAAGAGCTTTTTGCATCTGAATCACTTTTATCTCCCGGCAAAGAAGCTTTAGCCCTCCAGGCCCAAACTGTGTATTTTTCTGCGTTGGTTTACAGTAGCCATTGACTGTGTAAATTCCAGTAGCACTCCCGTGCTACAGAGAAGGGACACAAAGCAAGGCAGTCTTCCCTAAATCCAGCTGTGCATTAAGAGTTATCCCACAATGCTGCTCTGACAGGGCATCCTCACGATGTCCATGCAGCTCCTGTGTCTGCCAAGGATGAATTACAACCCCTACTGTGCATGTGAGGTGAGGCACGTGCCCACTGAGAGGCATTTTGATAACCCTGCTTTTTTCTGAAGGCTCCAGATGCTTTGTGTTGCTCTAAGCAGGCAAGAATGCCCATGTTTTTAAATTAAGAAGAGATATTGAAAACAATAAAATCTGAGATCGGGAAAATCATGATCTGAAAAGAGATGCTGAGAGAACTAGGGTTGCTTAGACTAAAGAACACTGAGGCAAGATCTGCAAGAAATGCAGCTGGTGAACAGGAAAGAATAAACTTTACTGTAGGTAGGACAAGAAGGAACAGTTTTGAAGTGGGGCAAGGGAAAATAAAACAAATTAACAAGATGGATAGTGAAACACTGGCAAAGACTAGTTAGAGACTGTTATTAGAGCTGTGGGTGAGGGAAGCTGCCTGTCTGCCTGGCCAGCTCAGCTTTTATGGTATCCACACTTCTCCTATAAAAAGAGAGACAAGATGAGATGAGGCAAATAAAAAGGTCATCAGAACACATACAATGCAATCTGACACCAGAACTACGTGGGAGTTACTGTACAGATGCAAACATTCTCAGAAATGTTGTGACTCTTAACTTCTCTGTCCTGGAATTTGGATGGAAATGACAGTTTGGTATTACATACATGAGTACAGCTCCTCTGTGCCTCCCCTGGAAGCATGTTATCAGCTGTATTATCTCTGCCTTCTGGCTAAGCTGTGTGGGGAGTTAATGCTGGTAATTGAAAAATTAAACTACTGATAAAAGAGAAATCCAAATGTAAACACAACTGCATTGTTTAACCCACTCTTTTGATTGTCTCATCTCTCAGTCTGCCTGACAGCTGGCACTCTGCCCCCTGGTACCCTTTACTGAGACAAGGCTCTGCTTTGCCCAGAGCTAACTGTTCACTTGGGAGGCTCACAGTAAGATAAACCAAGATGGGCAGAAGGGCAGGCTGCTCACAAGCTCACTACTGCAAGGACTAGACGAGCTTTCTTTCTGAGGTATCTACATGCTTATAAATGCAAACAACTGTTGATGTCTGCTAGGTACTGAGCAAACTATATACCCAAATCACATCCTTCTCTGAATCTCTGAAGCTTAAATACCTCTTTGAAATTTTATCCTACACGTTTAATTTTAATCCTACCCAAATATCTCTATTTAAGCATATTTTATGCTTTAATTCCATTAACTTAGTTTTCCCTGACCTCTGCAGTGAGGATTTAATGAAGCTTAGGACTAGTCACTCCTGGTGATTACTCAAGGGTAGCACCTTGGAATACAATCACCCTCAGATCACAAGGGTTGCACTAATGTATTCAGCACTGTGTTAATTTAACTCAAGTGACTTTCACACGTGCAATTCCAAACTAACTGAAACATGGACTATTCCCTGTGCTTGCCTCCATCACTGAATAAGGAAAACTGCACTAAATTTTATGTATAGAGCATACTTTCCTCATCCCCACATTTAACTGCCAGTCATGCTAATCTCAATTACTTCCTCCTGAGGCAAGAATAAAACATTGATTACTCCTGCTCAATTACATGAAAGTATGATGAGTACTGGAACATCCCAAATCAGTGCCCTTTGAGTCATCACTTAGTGCTGCTGCCAGCAAGAACTTCTCCCAGGAGCCAGTTCCACAGGACCCCCTGTGCCAAGCACCACCACCCCAGCATTTCTGGAGGCCCAGCACCTGCTCCAAAGGCTCCCTGGCTTGAAAGGATTTGTACAGGTGGAGCCTGTCAACACCAGGACACCATCTGTTAGTGCAGGAACTAAGGACAATTCAGCACTTCCAATGTAAAGAGTTTTTAATAAAATCAACAGAAGCCATTAACAACATCCATCTTCCTTCAGAAACATGATAGCGACCTTTCATTTTACATTCCTTTATTTTGAGAACTTATTTTCTTTTTCATAGAAGAAAACCAGTCAGAATATTTTGATTAGGCAGCACTGTCCATTGGGGACACAGGGAGATAAATCAGCCTGATTATCTGCATTTTTGTCTCAGCATCTCATCACCAAAGTTCTATTTCCAATTTGAAAAAAAAATTTGGACCTTACTAAATGCACAAAATCGTGGTTGGGTATGGACATATTTTTAATTACTTTGAACTCTTGATTCCAAAGCCTATGATTCCAATGTGTCCTTGGGAGAAAAAAGAGGATTCAGTCAAGTATTAGAGGAAAGACCTTGTGAAGGTTGGAGGGACAGAAGAAGGAAGCCTCTGATTTCTTGCCTGCTCCCAGGCAGCTGCACTAGAGGGTCACTGTGGGCCCCTTCCAACTGCCACAGCCTGTTCTATTCTTGTTCTATTCTTGTTCTATTCTTGTTCTAGCTCTGGCTCTCAAATCACAGTGAGGGAAACAACACTTCACTTGGAAAGAAGACATTTTACTTCCAGCTTCTTTAAAGGCCAGATGCCCTCACCACTTTCTGATGAAGGAAATTCAGAAAGAACTTTAACCCTTGGCTGAGTCTGAATTTGGGGCAAAACAAACCCAGACTTGTAGCTGCTTTTTCATGGAAAGTACTTTCCCTTGCATATTCCCTGAAGTAATTTACAAAGTCTCATACAGTTTTCTGTTAAAATTAGAGTGGTCCCATCCACTCTACCCATGTAGAGTTCTGGGTTAATGAAGTCCAGGACCCATCTGGAAATAAGTAACCTACATCAAGATAAAGCCCTCCTTCTACAAAATTTCTAAATAGCAAGTTTTCCTATTATCCTAGGGTTAATTTCAGACAGCTGTTGCATAAATACAGGAAGGAAAGTACAAGCATACCTAGTTTCTTTTAAAAAAAGGGGGGGGGAAAATGGAGAAAGACGGGGATCCATCTGGACTGGATTGTGAAGAAGAGAACTGCCAGGGAAAAGGAGAGAGACCCAGCCCAGCTCTGTCAGATGTCAGGTCCCTGAGGAGCCCCTTTGGCCCTGTTTCTCAGCTGAAATCCAGTCCTTTCTGCTGACCTGAGCAACAAACTGAATGAAACATCAGCTGCTCTCTCTCAACAGGAAAGCTAAAGGCGATGCTACAGGCTCAGGTTTTGGCTTTATGGATATTTAAAGGATTCAAATAAAAGATTAAAAATAAAAGAGATTGATTTTTAAATGTATCTGGTATTGTGCAAGAGCTTTGGCACCTCAGTGATCTTTTTACTGCCTTCTATCAAAGAACACATGCGGGGCATTTTCAATTACTTTAATTACGTGTCAGGGTTATTGATGCACTGAACCCTGCCAGACATTCCACAATATTATCTTTAATCGCTTTTCTTATCTGTGTTCCAAGGAAAACCGTTTTCAGTTATTTGACTGGATAAAAAGAGAATGAAATGCGGCTTTTAGATTGAATTTTGAAAGATAAAAAGGTAAATTTTCTCACTCGTCATAATAAAATATTTATCACACTGGCATTATTTACCTTTGTAAAGCTTTCATAAAATCTTTCTAGCATAACAGCAGGACTAAAGTTCCTGGAGTTTCTTTAATGCTGTACAAGGAGACCTTGAATCACAGAAATTCACACACCAAAGAAAACAACAGTAACACTACCTCTGCTCCCCATCCAGATTATCTGCTGATGACATGGACCCAAAAAACCTGAGCTGGTTAAATGAATTTCCTTCCTCTTCCTCCCCGCAAACCATCAAGACACAAAAAGGTCCTGAGATGAGGTAATCAGTGCAGATCAGCACAGGCCCACCAAGGCCACATTCTGGTCACTAAAATGCAGATACCTGATTGGCAGAGGGTCAACAGTCAATATAGGACCACTATACATTCAATTTATGCAAAAAGACTCTTGTCCAGTAAGAGGTTTTACAGTTCTTATTGTAAAATGCCAAAGGTAAAACCTATTTTCGACTTCATGTAGAGTGCAGGATGTCTTTCAAGAAAATCAAATTACTTCTACGTCCTTCTGAGTCCAACCACCTTCCAGGATCTCAGCAGGGGGCAACACCAGCTCAAAAGATGCAGAACCAACTATGAGCATAAAGAACTTATCCAGTTTCTCCTCTTCTCTTCAGCTGGGAAGCCTGCTCTCTCTAAAACTTAGATTAAAATTTACATTTTACTAGGGAAGCACCAAGCAGCTGAATGATAGTGCCCAGTGTATGACACACTGCTGCACAAAAATCCCCCAACAGTAATGTCTATCCCTGTAACAGCAAGGATCCAAAATTCTACCTCATTACCTACTCCTAAATTGCTCTGCAGTACTCATGCTGTAATGGCCACAAACCATAATTCTGCTCCAAAACAGGTTTTTTTTCATCTGTTAGGTTCAATACAAGGATTAGAGTTGTTCCAGTTTACAAAGGACAAAAGAAACAAAATGTCCATGGCTTCCTGCATGGATCAGCTTTATTACAGTTCCCTTGTTTTCATCAGCCTGTCAGCACCAGCAACCCACAGACCACCACAGCCCTCCTGCAGCTGTGCTCCTGCTAGCTGCCAGATGCATTTTTTGTGATTGTCTCTGTCCAGAGGTGTGCTGCATTCCTAGGCATACAGTTAGGGCTATTTTCCTTTTTTCCAGGCTGCCTTGTTCAATGAACACCCTTGCCCAAGCAGAGGGGAGAAGCTGGGAAATATTCCAGTCCTGATGACTGGAGAGCTATCCAATACCTCGAGAGAAATGCTGCAGCCAGTAGTCACAGGGGTCTGCCAGCAAGGAATTCTGTCTGAGATTACACTCCATCTCCCTTCAGGTCTGTGTTCCCACCTGCAGCAATGTTAAACACAAACAAAGCAACGAGAAAATCACAAAGTGGGGAAAAAAGCACCAAATCTGACAGAAAGCATACCTCAAAATTCTGCAGCACACCTCTGCTTGGTGGTGAGTGCAGCTGAAGCAATGAGAATGATACTTCAACATGCTGCAAGGGAGTAAGAAGAAAAATAAAGAGATCAGGAACAAAATGTTTCTGTGGACTTCTGTATTGGGTTTTCATGGCCAGATTTTGGGGCTACAGCTTCTGTGAGAAGCTGCCAGAAGCCACCCTGGTGTCTGATAAGCCAACACCAGGCGGCTCCGGGACAGACTCACAGCTGGCCAAGGCTGAGCCCAGCCCCAGGGATAACAAAATTAAGAAGGGAAAAGTTACTGTGCAGGAGCAGTAGCAGTGAAGAGAGGAGTGAGGATGTGTGAGAAAACAGCTCTGCAGACAGGAGATGCTCCAGAGCAGAGGCTCCCCTGCAGCCTGGGATGTGGCACATGGGGAGACCGCCGTGCCCTCGGTGTTCCATGGGGGAGCAGAGATCCACCTGCAGCCCAACGGAGCGATCCACACTGGAGCAGCTCACTGCAGCCCCTGGGAAGGCTCATCCTGAAGAACTTCGTGGAGAACTGGCTCCCGTGGGAGGGACCCTGTGCTGGAGCTGGGGCAGAGTGGGAGGGGATCTCTGAGGAAGAAGAGCTGGCAGAGACAAGGCATGATGGACTGACCTCAGCCCCCATTCCCTGTGCTCCTGCACTGCTCTCAGGAGGAAGCAGAGAAATTGGGAGTGATGTTGAACCTGGGAAGAGGGGAGAGGAGGGGGAAAGGTGTCTTAGGAGATGAGCTTTTTTTCTCATTATCCTACTCTGATTTGATTGGTAACAAACTGACTTCCCCAAGTCTGTTCTGCCCTGACAGTAACTGGTGAGGGGCCTCTCCCTGCTTTATTCCAACACACAAATGTGTTGCTGTATTTTCTCTCCCCTGCCCAGCTGAGGAAAGCAGCTGAGAGTGGCTTTGGTGGCATTCAGCCAGGGTCACCCCACCACAGCTGCCCCAGTGCTCTGACTGATCTCTCATTTTCACATTACAGCACCTCTGCTTTGCAGAAGAAAACCCAAAAAATTAATTGCCTAGACTAATGTGTGCCTTGCAGTGGGAGTTTTCTCATTAACATTTATTTTTGTTAACAAACAAGTTCTTATCTTTTCTAATGACTTTTTAAGTACCATCAGTGAGGACACTGCCACCATCCTGGAGCCATCCTATCCCCTAACTACCTGATGATCTCACAAGGTTTTTATACATAGCTCATGTATCCTTAAACAGAAGGAGATCTGAACACAGCACAGTGCAGGGCAGGAAGAGATCTCCACATATTTCACAATCCTCAGCAATCTTTCCCCCTCAACAGCAATGTAATTTCCATTTCTCCCAGCAGCAGCATCCTCATTTCATTTAAAGAACAGTAATTCTCACACACAATTTATTAATTGTCAAAACAGAAAAGGATTGTGTGATGCAGCTGCAAAGAACAGGAGCAGAAATCAGAAGGCAGGGTCATGAACAGCAACTCAGGCCCAGTGTTATTAAACATGTAACCTCAAAAAAAAGGCTAGACTGGCTTTCAATGCTCTGCAGACTGCATTTTGATTCTGGAGTCATACACACACTTCATTTACAAAGACATCTTGTAAATAGGTTAAATCCTGTAAATTTCAGAAAGAAGAGCAGAGAAGGTGGCAGAGACACAGCTCCATATCACCTAGTTTGCAAGGAAACATCAAAATAAAAAAAAAATACAGTTATATTTGTGTACACGCCTCTCTTTCCCCATGAAACCACCTAACCAGTATGTCTATAGTAACACACTGGTATAATAACAAAATAATTATTTGTAAAAGATTTGTGTTTTCAGAAGCTTTTGGTCATTGTCTCCTTGCAGTTATCAAACCTCACCATGGTAATCTGAAATCTCCAGGGAACTATCAACACTTAACTGCAGCTGGAGTTTGCATTTCAGACTGAGCTGGCAAAGTAAGGACCTCTTGATCACACTCATTTTCTAATTAAGAAAAAAATGATAAGCAGATGTAGGAGAGAGGGGAAAAGGAAAACAAACATCAAACCCAAAAAATCCCCTTGAACAAGAAAACATGTACTTTCAATTGGGAGCTGAGCCACTGAATTATGAAAGAAAGCAACAACTAAAAATGGGTAATGGAAAATTAGCAAAGGGAATAATTATGTCAATAAATAAGTAGTGAACAATTGATTGACACAATGGTAAAAATTCACCAGAGAAATGCAACATGAGAAACCTGCCTCCAAAGCAAACAAACATCAGCACTCTGTGATAGAAAGTGTAAAATCTTTCCCAAGAGACTATTAAACATGTAAAAACCTGCAAGCTAGTTTGTAAGATGCAATTTTGAACGTGTTTAGCTTATTTCTAATCAAGTGCAATACTTAACTACAGACTTCAAAATAGTACACTTCAGGCTTTCTACTCCTCAGATAAGACAATTATGGAGAATGAACCTCCATCCCCTCTCATTTGCAGTTACAATATGCTCAAGCCATAAAAGAGTGGCACTCGGAATCACTGTGTTCAACTGGAAATCAGAAATCAGTGAGGCAGAGCAAAAGCTCACCTGCCTCAGCACCCTGTCCTGATGCTGACCACAAGAGGATGCCCAGGACACAAAGTCAGACTCTCCCAGCCATATGAAGTCTCCCAGAATTTGAACTGAGACCAGAATTTTTGCACGATAGGATGCAAAACCCAGAACAATATAGGAGAGGGAAAATTCAAACTGTCCATATTCTTTCCTGTTTGCAGATAGGTGATACTAAACACAAAAAAGAACAGTGGGGGAAATGGACCGTGGTTTGTGGTTTGTTCAGGGCAAATCAAGGAGATATGCTTATTGCTGCAGCAAACAAAAATGGGTTTCTGGGCTGTAACTCCTCCTTGCAATTTTCTGGAAGATATCATTTCTCTCAGTTCTCTTTCTACCAGGGTGGAAGCCAAGACAGGTCTGGCTCGAGACAAGCCAAGGACTTGCCTGGAGGAGAGTGTGCCTGAAACAGCAAGACATTTCCATCCTGCTGCCTCTTTTGCCTACAGCAGGCCTGAAAGTGAGAGGACCGTAAAAGGTGTAAAAGGGGATCAGACACTTCCAGCTGCAGTTAACAACCCCCAGCCCCCCCTCAGGCATCCCAGCTCTGCTGCCTTTCCCTCTGCCCTCCTGTTGCAGCAGGTGGAGCACAAACGCAGCGCTGCCGTGTGTTCAGTGGTGCTGCAGTGAGCTGCCGGCTTCAGCTCCCCTTCCCCTTCCCGAGGCTTTGGCACAGCACTCCACACACTGTCCCCATGCAGCACAGCTCTTTTCCTCCCCTTTCCTAGTGAGGCTGCAAGCCCTTCTCCCTGCATCTCAGCTGCATTGCTGCTTAGCCCTGCAGAATCGTGTTTGTGCCTTGTCTGAGTGGAAACTGCTGAGGGGCAGGTGCTATAAATGCAGGTTTTGGAGTTGGCTTTTTGCACATAGTAAGATGATTGCTTTATGTATAATATGTGAAGGTTGTATGGTATGTTCTTTTATTAATAGAATTTGAAAAATGTGATAAATGAATATTCTTAGATTGTAACAAAGTAGAGATGGGGGTTGTTCTTTTTTTTGTAACTCCTCAACTAGATAGAAGGCAGAAGGGA
>VZUI01045154.1:0-139417 GCA_013401135.1 Cettia cetti
GCGCGGCGCTGACCGCCCCCCGCCGGCACCGCCACCCGCCCAGCCCTCCGTCCGCGTCCGACCGTCCCGCAGCGCTCCCGTGCCCCCGCAGGGGCTGTAGGGCCAGGCGCGGCCTCGAGGGCCGAGGGCGGCGGGGCCCCCGGGGCCATGCGCTGAGCGCCAGGAGCAGCCGGCGAGCGAAGTTGGGGTGGAAGATGAGCAACGCCGGTAAGGGTCTCCGCTTCTGGACATCTTTTCCTCGGGGTCGGCAAACGCCGGGCGGGCTTCCTTCCTCGGGCATCCTCCTTCCCTCGGGCCGGCACATCCCATCGCCAGGATAGCGATGGGATGTGCCCGGGCCTTGCCCGGGCACAGCTCCTCCGAGGCTCGCATCCCCTCTCCTCCCGGCATCCCTCCTTCGGGGCCGGCAGGTTCTGGGCCGTGCCGCTGGGGCTGGCACCTCTCCCCCAGGCACCCTCCGTCCAGGGTCGGCCCTCCTTTTCCCCGCGGTCCAGCTGGTGCTCAGTGGCTCCCCGAGGTTGTGAGTGCCCCATTGCTTGCCCAGCCGGTAAAGGGCGGGCGAGGTTAGGTGTTCAGGGGACAACCAGGCTGGCAGACCAGCAAGGCTGTACTTGCTAAGGGACACGGCTGTGCGCCCACTACTCCCTCGGATACACTCAACCGTTCACGAAGTTCCTAGGGAATTGACTGTGACTTTCTTTCCAAGAGTATATCTTTAGGGGAAGGTAATGTTTTTTGCAGAAATTGCTCTCCAAGGAAAACCAAATCCTTCCTCCTTCTTTCTGTTAACTTGTCAGAATTTTTCCTTGATGGGAACTGAGAAGGTGAAAGAGACAGAATAAGGGCACAAGGCATTCAACAGTTAAAACATAAGAAGAAGCCATTGGAAAATTGGCATAAACTTTAAGCTGTTCACCAAGACTTCTGATTTTTTGGGGTGATGCATGTGTGTGAAAAACATAACAATTATTACTAACCGGAGTTATTTACAAAAAATTTCAAGTTGCTTCTAGAATTAAAAATGAAGAGCAACAGCTCATTTTTGTTAAAATGTTTCCTTGCTCCAGGTGAATATTGCTGGGCACCTCACTGCAATATATGGGTACATCTTGAAGCCCAGAGATTTTACTGCTAGTTACCTTGCCCTACAACTGTTCTGTGTTGGGAAACTGTGAATCGTTGTTTGCCAAAGCATAGGAACATAGGATTGGAAAAGCTCTTTTAGGTCAAACCCAGCACTCCACTGTTGTATCAGTGTGTTATACCACTCCTCTGAGTTTAAAGCAAAAAGGTTCTCTTTCCTCTTGGAGTAGGGAATGAGACACTTTCCTAAAATTTGATATTTCCATTCTATTTTCTGATCCTGATCTGGACTGGATTCTGTCCATCCCGGGAGACAAACTCATTTGAAAATGAAGCCAGCCAAAAAAAAACTTTAGCAATGATGCTTCTACCTCTCTTTCTTCATCTTTCCATTATTTAAAACAGACCAGCTCTAATCTACTCCTGTTGTCAGTAGAAGTGCAGGGTAAGGAATACCAGATGTATCAATTTGTAAAGACTTAGACTTTATTAGCAGTTTTTATTTTTCAGGAATGTAGGACTGAATGGGACTGCCTTCATTATCAAAAGCGGCACCCATTGTTACTACTGCTTTTATTAATTCCTCCAATTATGTCCTAAACAAAAACTTTTCAGGTAGCTCTCCTGCTACTCCTGGTTTCCAGACCAGATTCAACACCATTTATTCTTGTGATTACATTGTCCTTTTGCTTAAAAATAGTTCTTTTCCTCTTCTGGTGTTTACCCTCAGGTTGTATTTATAGAGTGCTCATATCCCTTCTCAGCCTTTGTTTTGCATGTTTGCACAATGCAAGGAATGTCTTCCCCATCAGTGCAAAGCAGAACTTCCTACTAAATCTGAAGGAGAGGGGTATTTATTAACTGGTACAACTTGGGCACCAGCATTAGCTATCTTTGTATTATCAATATATGGCAGCCTTGATCCCACAGAAGTAAAAATAATGACAGAGAGCAGGAAGGGAGATAGGGACTATCCTCAGAGATGCAGAACTGATATGAAAAGATAGATGAAGCAGCCCACCCAAGGCCACAGGAAATCTGTGGTAAGAGACAAGAGACCAGAGCAGCCTCATGTATAGCACCTTCCAGCCTCCTTTTTTGCCAGGTGCTGAAATGATGCTGCCCATAGGAAAAATGTACAGACATTCGACTTCAGATTGTTCAGAGATATAAGCAGACTGTATATTCTTTCAGCTGCTGCTGAAGGTGATATAGGGAAATATGCTGTATGGACCTGTCAGAGAATTTTAACCATTTTCTTTGTCTCCTAAGAAGCAATATATATGAAACAACAGGTTGTCTGCCTCAGTGTTAAGTTACTGTTGTGAAAACGGAGCCAAACTGGTAGCATCGCAAACACAATTACATTAAAAAGAAAGACATGGTAGTATTTTAGAACCAAGATTGTAATGTAGATGTGGTTTTTCATAGCTGAGCCCACCAGCAAGACTTATATATACATTCTGCTAGAGACAGTGAAAACATAGGAGAACTTTTAGGGTCAGGATGTTTTTGGTGTTGAAACATACCCTTTCCTGATTTTACTGTCTTTTTTTTTCCCCTCCTCCAACAGTGTTTCACTGTGGGATATTATGCTGTTGTATTATATTTACAGATGACTGCAGTAAAGCTGTATAATAACAGAAACTTGTAAGGTATTGATCTGATATCCCAGAGTCATAATGCATTGATCTAATTATAGAGGATGTATTCCTGTAACTGTACATAGCAGAATTTTAGTTCTGCAGAGTGGGATGTGCTTTGACAGCCCAGCTGTTAATACTGTAGGTATGACTTTTAAGATGATTAAATTCCCATGGGAATTGTTTGGGACAGTTACTACTGACTATTGGTCTATCTTCACACTGTGGAGCCCTCTTACTATATGCAGAGTACCTTTGATCACAAGAACATATACTGATAAGAGAAGACAGATGTTTCTCAGACTTGCAGAGAACGTGAAGTACCATTTTCATAAATATCTCAGGCATGTATGGGCCTGCTGATTTTGACCAGGACCTTGTATTTCGAGTTCCTGAAGTCCAAATTCTCAAAAGCCATGTGAGTATCTAATACCAGTTCAAGTCAAACTAGTACCTGAATCTGGACTGAAATCCCAATTTTAGGAAGACTTGCACTCCTACCTCGTTTGAAAATCCTAGTCTGAATACCTTTTCCATTTCAAGTTACTCCCATGCAACTTTTTAAATTTCTTATGTAATTTTTGTAATCTCAGACTTTTCTCCGGTAGTGTGAAATAGGTGATGCACATATATGCTGTAAAACAAAGAGAACCATTTCTGCATCAAATATTGCACAATTAATGATATGGAAGAAACAATAAGTGCAATGTTTCAATGGAAGAAACATAAATAAATGCTGGAGATAACAAGCTGGAAATAGAAGCAAGGCAAAACTAGCTGGAAATGAGGGGTTCATTTTTTTAAATGAAGAATTAATTACAGGATTAAAAAACGGTGATACTAAGGTGTATAGTTCACCTTTTGCTGACTTTAGACCAAAACTTTCTAGAAAATCAGTTTTAAATTAATTTTGATACAGCTATGTGAAATCATAAAGCTCCTGATCAGAGCTGAACAAGACTTTCTGATGTCCTTGTCTGGATATTCTCCCTCTGAGAATATCTGAAACCTCCTGTTTCTCAGACACTTTCCATCTGTGGATTTCAATCCCTTCTTCCTAGGCAGAAGCAGTGGCAGACAAGAGTTGGTTTCTATCGGGATTCTGGGTTTGGTGCAGTCCCATCCCGCTGTTGCAATATTGTCCCTTCACCTGCCCTGTCACTTCCACACAAAAGCTCTGCAAATCCCTGAACAATGCATTTCTGCCCTCTGTCCTCAGTGCCTTTCCCATTTTAACATATGTCTGAGTTGAATTAATGCCAAAGGCATGAAGGAAACGCAGGTGCACTAAAGTTCATTTGTAGAAAAAGCTACTTTCAGCATCTTAAAAGAAACCTGAACCAGACTGCAGCACCAGTCAAGGCTGGAACCAGTATCTGCACTGTAGAGCTATGTACTTTCTTGAGCCACTAGCAAAGACCATGGTCCTGGGACATGTCTACATTTATCCAGGCAAATGTGAAACCTCAGTGTTTAGTTACTTCTTGGTGGTGATGTTTTCTAAGTATGGTCTCCCTTATAAACCTTAATTCTAGGTTAAATTTGAAATCCTAAATTTGAAAAGATTTGAAAGTGGGTAGTTGCAGTGTTTCTGGTAATACCACACTACAAAATGTATATTGTTTCAAAGAAACACTTGAACAGTGAAGGCTGCGTGTGGGTTGATTGCTATTCCAGAAGAGCTATTCCCAGTGAGCTGCTAGACCACTATTGACTGCTTAGAAACTTGGATTGGAGCAGACTAATGTAATGTAATTTCATATGGATCATGGCAGGAATAGAACTATGCAGGGTTGCCTGAAAGAAGGTGGGTAAGGAAAGGAAGCAGTCCTTGTCAGTACAAGGAAGCACTGAACAATAAGGGGAGGAGCAGGCTAAAGGAATTTGTATTCCCCAAGAGTTTCCTTTTAAGCTCAAGGTGGGTGTGTCTCCCTCCAAAATAAAATACATCCTAAAATAAACATGCACAATTATTTGTGAGCACACGGATTACTTATGGTGCAGTGTTGCATTGTGTCCATTTAGAAGTTACAGCCATAACCTTTCAAGTGGTTCAGACAGCAAAGGAAGCAGAAATTGAAGCAGAATTAAATTGTTGTGATAAAAGGCAAGAAGTTGTGCTTTCTTTTGTTTGGGTTATTTTTCAAACAAACCCTTGCACTCCTCCCACTGCTTCTTCCTCACAGCCCCACCAAAGAAAAAGGAAAATTGTTTAAGGAGCCTCATGAAAGGAAAGATCAATGGACAGAGCTGTTAGGAAAAATAAACTATGTAAGGAAACAGTAGTCACCAGTAGCTGGCACAAGTGGGTAAGAGAAGGACATGACAATGCCTATTACCAGACTGTGAACAGGGTCCATTACCATAAGTTCTCTTCCAACAGCAGTGATACTGAAGGTAGCAGGAGGAAAAACTCAAGATTATTTGATTTTTTTTTGCTGCAGAAAATGATCACTGGAGGGAAAGTGGGTAATTGTTTAAGCTGTATTTCTTTTAAGTGGAAGTCTCCACAGTTATTTTACGTAAAGGAAATTAGTTCATGTCATTGTTTTATTTCAAATTTGTTTATAAGACAAAGTTTGGAAGGTCCTGGCATTCTCTAAAGTCCATCATTATTCACTGTTTCAGTACAGATGCTCTCTGACAAGAAGAAGGATGAGAATGTAGCAACTTCAAGTTCTGTCACATTACAAGAATAGACTAGTGTGTCCTGTTCTTGGATATACATTCTTAGGAAAGGCCAGGCACTGCAGAGAGTGGTGTAGAACCTCCAAAGTGATGGTTTTTTCTTGGAGTTAGTCCTAAAAATGTCTTATTGTGGTGGTAAAGATGTAAAGACTCAGTTTTAGCTAGTAAAATCCTTCATTTTGCTACCAGAAAGTTAGTTTAGGATGCTCAGTGATTTCAGTAACTGAATTAAAAATGCAAAAGATAGATCTCGCTGGGGCACCAGGCTTACGAGATACTAAACCCACTTCTATTGCCTCCCTGTCTTTAACTGGTAAGAGTCTCCAGTACTCTGCAGCCTTCAACTGCTGCCTGCAAAAGGTAAAATGTTACTTCAGCAAAGGTGGAGTGTTTGGCACATATAGTTTCTGACTTAATGGGGAGGGAAAATTTGAGTTACCCATTCTGTGATTAGACAGACACCCAGCAGCCTAAAGCAGCAGTGGATACTGTTAAATGCCACAGTAACTGCAGACTGGCACAGTCTCAGTTCTCTCTCCCTCCTTTTTCAAGAGTTAAGTCTCCTACATGTAGCGGGATTGGATAAAACTCCAGATACAGAATAATTCTTAAGCAGTATATGCCACAAGGCGCTTGCTTAGAACAGGCTTTTCATTCCTTCTGGGCTGAGATCACTGATTCAGTTTTTAACTTAGATGAAACGTGTCTGGTGTCTCATAACTCTAGAAAGACTGTTTTCTGATTACATCAGAATGCCAAATTGTCAGCTTCTTTCTGTGTATCAGAAGAAATTTCGGGAAGGTTAAGAAGAACAGAAGAAACAGCCTTTTATGTCTCCCAGAGTCTAACCAAACAAATAGACCAGTATTAGTTCAGTACAAATTACTCCAGTATTACTAGGATAACAATAAGAAAAGTGCCATGCCACCAAATATCGGGACAATCAGAGAATCTTTTTCAAGCCATTTGCATTCAGTATTCCTTTATTCTCAGTACAGTGCACAGCTCAGTTCTATTTGTCTGCACTTCTACGTATCTAAAATCTGCATTTCAAAGTGCTCTAAATACAACAGCACAGTAGCTACACTTTCTGAAACTTATACCGTGATTTTGGATAGGATTTCACATAGGAACAGTGTCCCAACTTTTGTCTTTTGAGATGTCGTTCTGTTATTTCCTATCAGTAGGGCATGAAGATTATGCACAAAGAATTGTTTCTGTTTCTGTCACGATGACATAGTTTGTTCTGTGCTTTTCCTTACAATGGAGAACTCTCCTTTTTCCACCACAATGTATAAACTAAAAATATAAAAATAATTAGAGATTTCTGATCGCTTAACTATGTAATTATCTATTGATGGCTAGGAAACTACAATAGAAGGAAACCACTTCTCCCTACTTCTTACCACCTGTAAGCATTTGTTGTGCTGGCTTCTTCACACTACATATTTTATCTCATTAAAAAATCTCCTACAGGAGGATCCCTACTGCTGCCTATTTATGCAGTCTTTCAGCATTTCATTTAGTTTTTGAAGAACATTAATTTCAGGACCAAGACAGCTGGAAGTGGCTGTGGCAGGCAAACTACTGTGAGTAAAATGGTGATTTAGATATGATTTAATTCACGTAGCTTCAATCTAGTTTATTGCCAATCTGCTTGATTTTCCCTACATATGTGTCAGCACTACCACTAAAAGTACAAGGCAGGCCTTATGTTGCAAGATGATTAACTTTTTAAAATACATTTTGATGTTTAGAGAAGTTTGTACCTGCAAGGGATCCTGGCATCTACAGGAGGAATGGAGGATCTTTTGACTAAAGGGCTCAAGAAGCTGTACACTGAAAACAGAACTTGAGTTTAAACCAGTCACTCTTTTCAAGTTTTGGTTTGAGGTATGATACACCTTGGCTCTGCAGCTGTACATCTTTCCCCAAGTGCATTAGGGCTGCATCTAGTTCAGTTCAGTTTTGACTTTAAACTATGTTCACTGGAATAGCTACAGAACCCTATGGAAGGAAAGTCCATATGCTTTGCTCCTTCAGTTCTCTTTTCAGCACTCAGCCTTTTATTGGCTGGACTACTTCTGCGTTACAAGTCACTGATAAAGTGTATTGCAGGATACATTCTGCTGGCTTTAATAAGAAACCAAGATGACTAACATGACTTTTGTCTCTTTTCTCCAGAAATCTCAAAGCCACCATTAGCACCGAAACCAAAGATTATTGGTCATCTTTCTCCAGCACCTCTGTCCAAATTTGCTCCTTCACTGCCAAAAGCTGATAATCTTCATAACCCAAACTCTGTGTCTAGGGGTCCCAAACCACCTATTGCTCCCAAGCCAAAATTCTCAACTGACACTGAGGGCAAATCCAGTGTTTCTACCAAGAATAATTTAAATAAGTGTGCAAATGGGAAACTGGTGTGTCTTGATGGAAAGCTGTATGAAGGAAACCAATGCAATGCTGTTTGCCTAGAATCTGAGGCAGATAATGAATACATTGTAGTTCCTGATGCTCAGCTACCCAGCAAAGACTGTAATGATTTGGAACATGAGCACGATCAAAACCTAGATTCCTCTGTGGAAAATGAAGTCTCAGAAACTCCCGAGAAGGTAGAGAAGGAAGAGGATAACATTGCTAGTGATGAGAATACCTGTAATCAAGACGTTATCGAAGATAAGCACTGTAACTCTTCAGATACTGCTGAACCAAGGGAACCAGACCCTGAGGAGTCATCTGGAGACTGTGACCAGTCCCAAGCACTTTGTGAGGAGTCCTTAGATGCCCCAGATGAGGATAACGATGCTACCAAGAATGTAGATGAAGATGAGGATGTTGTAGGTGATTGTACTGAAACCAAAAACAGGCCAGAAACTTCTTACAACCTGGAATTGGTCAAGAACAGTAGTAATTTTGAGACTGACGATAACATTTTGAATAGAGATGAGAAACTAATGGGTGATACCTATAGAGATATCATTGCAATGCCATTGCCTGCAGATGAATCCATCTCAGCTTGTGAGAAGGTGGGGCAAGAGGAGGAAGAACTGCCTGAGATTTTAGAAATGGCAGATGGTTGTCTAGCACATAATGATGACCACAGTGTGCATGCAGAGCTTGATTTGAACATGGAAGGGGACTTAACAACTGATGACTGTGCAAGCCTTGACATGCTTCCTGAGGAGGCCAGTGAAGAAACAAGTTCTGGCTTAGAACTGTGCAGAGATGAACCCAGTGCCAAAAATGGTTTAGCAGAGTTCATCCATCAAGTAGCAACTGAAGAAGAAGTAGACCCAAATGAGCACAGTAATACATATGCAGGAAGTGCCAGTGATGGCTGCGATACCACTGAGAGGAGAGGTGAGAAGACATCAGAGGTAGCCTGTGAAGGAAGCAAAGACTCTGGAAAAGGGGAAGGAGAAACTGTGGATGCAGAGAATATGGATGATGGTGGTCAGATTGCACCTTGTGAGAATGAATGTCGTGAGAAAATACCTGTGGAACATTCAGATGAGAATCTTCTAGAAGAGGCCTCTCTGCATGAAGATGGTATGATTTCTGATAGTCTACCTTGTAGTCTAGGGATTGAGCCAGAGCTAGAAGATGTGACTGTTGAAGAGCATAGTGAAAATACTGTGGAAATCTCTAGGTCTGATGAGTTGCAACTCAAAGACGGTGAGGTGGAAGCAGACAACCTCAGCAAAAGTGTCCCAAGTTCACCTCAAGAGGTCCCACTTGAGGAATACTTAGAAATCTGTAAGCTTGGCAAAATTGATGCAGAATGTGGGACCAAACATGTTTTGCATGAAAATCTATCAGTCCCTAAATTGGTCATTGTGACTGGTGAATCAGAGGAAAGAAAAACTAGCAGTGATTGCCTAGATGATCCTTATGTGCTTCCTGAAGAAAATGAAATTGTCCTTGATGCGCAGACTGATTTAGGAGCTGATCACGGTAAAAGGGGTGAATTAGGCATGGATGGCGAAAACAACTTGCTGCCCATTGAGAGTAAAAGTATTGTCACCAGAACACAATCTCTGTCTGGGAGAATGCCAGGCTATGTCCCAGAAACTGTTCTGGAAGAAACTGGACCTGAAACTGATTTACCCTCTTCCCAAAATGCATCTGGGACAGAAGACTTAAGCAGTAAATCCTTTTCTTTGGAAGGAAAAGCAGTGGAAGCCAACAGAGCTTTACCAACCAAGTCAAGACGCTTTATTTTATATCCTCGATCTTATTCTATTGAAGGGAGAGAAATACCTATCTCTGTCTACAGAGAAAATGATGTCTGTGTACTGGATGGTGTTAGAATAAAAAGAACAGAAGACAACTTGTCTTTGCCTTGTGTCAATGGTTCCTCAGGTAGTTTTTCCCAGCAAAATCATCTCTCATCGTGTGGCATATCTACTCCATCCTCAGTTGTTGATATACCACCCCCATTTGAACTTGCCTACATCACCAAAAAGCCAATCACTAAAAGTTCACCTTCACTTTTGATAGAGAACGACTCACCTGCTAAGTATGCCAAGAAAAAGAAATCTTCTTTTAAGAGGTTTCTTACTCTAAAGTTCAAGAAGAAAAGTGAAAATAAAGTCCATGTAGATGTTAATGTTTCTTCTTCAAGGTCCTCATCAGAGTCCAGCTATCATGGGCCTCCCAGGCTGATGGAGCTGGAAGGGAGGAGCCTAAGTAGCTCACCTCAACTAAAATCACATATGGGGAAGCTCCGTGCATCTGACTCTCCCTCAGCTGTTCTTTTCTATAAGGATGGTAAAAGGAAAGGAACACCCAAATCCTTCAGCAGGAGTGTGTCAAGGGTGGAGTCCTTTGAGGACCGGTCCAGACCTCCATTCATGCCACTGCCATTAACGAAACCTAGGTCTATTTCTTTTCCCAATGCCGACACATCTGACTATGAGAACATTCCTGCTATGAGCTCTGACTATGAAAACATACAAATTCCTCCTCAGCGATCCACCAGAGCAGGAACTTTTACTGAGTTTTTTGAAGATCCCAGCAGGGCATTATCCGCTGCTAATGAGAACGATGGCTATGTGGATATGAGCAGTTTCACTGGCTTTGAGAACAAGCAGCAAACCACAGACCAGGAAACAGAAAGGTACTGTAATAAATTATTATGTAAGACCTGCTAGCCTTAGCCAAACAAGCAAGGCCTTCTCTGCTAGGTATCATAGGCAGATTCTCCATGTTGGCTGACTTACACCTCTCTCAGGAATTGTTTACAAGAAAGATTGGAAGAATACAAGATAATCTTTTATCAGTGAAAAAAAAAAAAGACATCAAATTAACTCCTTACTTTGTAAATGAATACTGGATCCAGATCCTATGATTTGCAAAGAATATTCAAAAACAGTTGGTTTATCCAGTGGATCTAATTTTTGTGGCTGGCAGAGGAAATGGGGAGCGCTTGCTTTGTTTTTCAGTAAGAAAGCTGACTTCTTTCTGACTTCTTCACTGAATGAAAAGAGAGCCTGTTTGCTGGAAGGGGTCCTGCTTCTTTTTTTAATTCCTGTCAATTTCTCAAAACAATAATATATACATAATTTACGTTTCAAAGTACATCAGTTAAGTATAGACCAGAAAATCCCAAGTCATGAGCTAATGAGACTAGGCAGTAAATTTTAGAAGTTGATTTAAGGGCTGTTATGGCCCTTGGACAGAGCTGCTAACTTATAAATGAGTTAAATAGTTCTGAAATCATATGCACTGCTAACATTAATAACAATCTTTTGTCCCATTAGGTTATTTGCAAACAAGAAAATGTCTTTTTCATAGGAACATAGGAGCAATGCGCAGACCTTTGAATTTGAACTTGTCAAATTATAGTGTACAATCAGTAGAATGCAGATATGTAAATAAGAAGAGTGTTTTCCATTAAGTTTGTGTTAGCAGGTAATGAGAAAACAAGGTGCAAAGCAAATGAATGAAAAGGAATGTCTTTAATGCAGTTGCATTTTGTTAGAGCTTTGTGAAAAAGATAAAAATCTTAGAAGTAAGGTTTTCATTGCATCCATCGTTCTCCAGAAGATTTAGTACTTGTGTTTCTTTGCAACATTTATTTTTTCTGGTCGTCTCTCTTGTTATTGTGGATGGAACAAACTATGGGCATTTCACAAACCCCTCTTGGGGTATTTAAGACTTAGAGAGTAAAAGAACTTTTCATTAACACCTCTGAATGAGTCTTGCAAACCATTTCTAAGACAAATTTTGTGGGATAGTGAGTAGGACATGGGAAAAGAGATTGCATCAGGGCTTAAGCAGTGGATCCAAATGAAGCTGAGGGATGTGGAACACAGGCCTGTGGTTTAGCTCTTTGGAGAGGATGGCTGCCTGCAGTATTGGGAAATCCAGTGATGCTGACACAGGGACGTGGTGGAGCACAGTGCAGCTTCACAACACACCACTGCCACATCCCCAGAGCAGCAAAAACTACATTACTCACTTGCTTTCAATGGTTTGCGTTTTACCCAGCACATTGACATTTGCTTTTGAAAAGGCCGGCCAGTCCTTTGTGTCCATGAAACACCACTCAGTTTAGGTAGTTCTTGAAGAACCAAGTTAAAAATATTAGGACTGCATCAATTGCTGTGACTTGGGCCCATTTATGAACTTCCTGTGGAAGCCTGTAGTTTCAAACAGAGAGCCTATCCAAACTGGTTCAGGAAGTCTCAAGGTCAAGGCATGAACATAATTCTTCAGCCTGTTGCATGCAGTTTTACTGCTGGGGGTGAAATGAAGGCTAGGTTCCTGTACAGCCCCTTTATCAAGATAACCAGGGTGGAGGGGAGGAGCACCTCCTCATAATTACTGCTGAGATAGCTATTTTTTGCTGGTTTTGTCAGCAGGTTTTGGACAAAGACATGCCTGAAAAGCTTTGATGAAATGTAAATACACATCCCATGTACATACACATCCAGAGGTATAGCAAACTTGAAAAAACAGTGTATGGTTTAATTGTAAAGCAAAGCAAAGTGTACAAGCAGATGCACCTATTTACACATGCATACATGATGTATGGACATGAATGTTTTATTTGGTGCTAAAGTAGTTTGGCCTAAAATGCCTTACCATAGTAAGAATACCTATCAAACATACCTCTATCACAACCACACAGGGAAAAAAATTTCTTTGAACTGCAGCTTGCTCATGTCCAGAGGCTTTTTTCATCTGTTTGAGAGTACAAGTGTGTTGGATTGAACCCCTGAAATACATGGTATTTGAGCTCATGAAGAGCTTTTTTGTGCATTCACCTGTAGAGCACTTGTGCTTAGCATCTGGTGATACCTTATGGAATTGCTATATTGTTGATGGATAGCCAAGTACAACTCTTCTATCACACTTCAGAGAACAGAATGTGAGTGTTATAAAAGATTATTGTAAATCAGGAACCTTCCCTACTGTGTATGACTGGGGATCAGCAGGGTGGGAGGGGACTTCACAGAAACTCTCTGATGAGAAGATTCACCATTTAATCTTCTTGCTTAAAAAGACAGACAGGTGAAGTGTGCTGCTATGCAGCTAGCGGAGAATCCTAACAGCAATACCAAGATTTTAATCAGTGCTAAGAAATACAGCTGTTGGTATTGCATCAGATGGGCATGGAGAATAGCCACTAGAAACTCCTGAAGCCTGTCCATCCTTGGATAGAAAATGCAGCTGAAGCAATAGGTACAGCTAAAGCACCTGATTATTTTTTATACAAGGTGCAATCTCCCCCTTCCTATGACAATTAACTCAGGTGAACTGTGGCCCAAAGAAAACCGTAAGGCTATAGTTGTTTCTGTCTCAACAAAGAGCAAATGAGGGGGAAGCATTCTAGATATAATCAAAATAACCTCTAGAGTGGTTGTGAAAGGAGAAGCAACACCAAATTTCCAGATGTATCTGACATTTTCTAGAAGATAGGGGCAGAAAAAAGACACATAATTTGTTAGCTGCTTTGACCTGTACAACACTTGCTCATATGCTGACCATATCAAGACTTCCCATCCCAGTGAGAAGTCCAGGTACCATACTTTCCTGTTTATGGTAAAACTCAAGGAGAATTTTGTCAAGAAGATAAAATCGACTCATGCTTTGTTTTTCTGCTTGTCTTTGCTAGAGCTGCTCAGTACAGGCATGGCTGTCAGAGGATATCTAAAAAAGATACACATGTTCAACACAGTTCAAGCTGTCTTCTGGCTCACTGCTATATATGATAATAGCTAGGTTGCTGACATTACCCTTCATTTGTAATAGAAGCAAGATATATCTATACTGGAGACAAATATAAGCAAAGCAGGCTTTGAGCTACAGATTCAGCATAGATTTTAGATAACTGTTTTGGGAAAGATTTTCACATCTTTTCCTGTTCTTGCTTTTGCAGGGATACAAATTCTAGCTGTTGAGTCCATTCACTTCCTAGTCCTCTGCTTCGTAAATCCCTGTGCTGTGACTACACTGAGCTAGCACGCACCCATAGCACTGATGAGAAGCTTTACAAGAAAAAGAATTTTGGTTTTGTAGGTCTAGCATTTCCCAGGGCTGGTGATATGTTAATGCTTGCTGTGGAGTTAGCACAGAAGTGGCCTACTAAATGGGGCTTAGCTCCTTTAAAGACCTGTATGGGTTGATTGTGTGGAATTTTGCTGACTGTCATTAAGCCAAAGAGAATCGAAGTGATCATGAGCATTGTGAGAGGTTTTATAAAGAAACACAATTTTTTTAAAAATCACTTATAAAAACCTCTACATAGTTTTTCTTTATGCCAGTGTGAAACATGCTGTGCTCTAGATCTTGTAGATGGGACAAAGTACCAAAAAATGTTGTCTCAGAGGGAAGGAAGATTGGGGACTGAGTCTAGAGACAAGGGAAAGTGATGTTTTCATTTGTGATCTGGTGAACATAATGGAAAATAAAATCTCATGAGCTTTCACCAGCTCTTGAATTTTGCAGCATAAACCTGAAAGAAAGCTTTGTAAGTTTGTTGCAGAATAAGGGATCCCAGTACTATACTTTACTTCAGGGCATGCACAACCTGTTGAAAATCTTGACAACAGCCACAGCCAGCTCTGACACAAGTCATGTTTTTATTTCTATTTACTTGAATATTGTCTGAATTGCATCAGGGAATTAGAGAGTGACAGCAGTTAATGCAGGACTTCAAGCTGCTTATAGACAGGGAGCAGTCTGTGGGAGATAACCCATGGCTGCTGAGAGCTGGGCAGAAGGCATGCTTCACCTTGCATTGTCAGGAATTAAAGACAGAAAATCAAGACATTAAGTGCTCTGGGATGGCAGAGTTTTTCTAAGAAGCACCTCTGAGAAGTGTCTCTAGACAGTATCAGTAATGTCCTATTAATATCAAAGAATGAAAGGTATCAATTTTCCAACAGCTCCATGGCTGCTCTCCTGTTTCCTCGTATCCGTGGAGCTGTTTGACTTGGTTCATGCTGGGGATGCAGATGTGTGGGAACGATACAGGTCATAAGGAAGCCAGTGTGCTCCCCCCAGCACAGCTTTGCATTGCACATCACCATCCTGCACACATAGCACAGCCTCAGAGGGCTGCTGCTACTTAGACACAACGTGCTGGATCTCACCCTGGCTTTGTTTGTGAGACATCACAGTCTCATATACCTCCCAGGAAAAGGTCCAAAGACCACAGCAGATGTTGGCTTTATTAGCAGATGGACTCCATTTTAATGGCTATTTTAATTATCACATTACGGTGCAGAAAAGAAGGAACGCGTACACATCACCCTCTTCATGTCCTGAGGGCTTTTATGCCCAAGTCAACTTCTCTGTCTTCCCTGTTTTCATTAAATAAACCAGAAATACATTTCAGTGGGGTTACACAAGAGGAGAGAGTCTGCTGTGTATTGCAGAATTGTTCTGGATGATGCTTATGGAGCACAGAAGTTATATTGGTGTGATTTAAGCATTCCTAGTACCATGCAGAAAGAAAGCACGTGCTGCAGGCAGGGTGACAAAATGTTTGTAATGGTCAGGCCTTTTACTGTCGTTGACATAACGTTATTGCATGCCTTGTTCTGTGCATGTCTTTCTCCTCTCCTGTCCCCACCAGGAGTCTTACTGAGAAGACTTATTGAAGGAGTGATTGCACATTAGAATGCTATAAGCTTTCCAGAATCCACTGCTCCATGACATTGGGGTATATCCCTAGAATAGATTTGTAACAAAAGCAACAGAATGCTATTGCATTTTAAGTGCAAATCCAGTCTAGTAGTTCATAGTTTGTTGTGCCACCCAGGAAAGTTATTTATAGTGTACAACACATTTTTAATTATCCTACAAGAATTCTTCTTTTACAGGACTCAAGGAGGGATTAATGTAAAAATCTCCCTCTAAAAATTTGGTGTTCAGTGGTATACAACAATTAATTTTACTTTAATCGACCAATTAGAGTTGATGGATGGAAGAATATATTTAAGAGGTGCTATTTGTTTTGCCAAGAACCCTCTTAAAGAGCTTATAAAAGGAGCCTTTCACTTGAGTAATTGCCTGGATTAATTATATGCTATCCTTCAAAGACCAAGAGCAAACAGATTTAGACCTATTGTTTGTGAGCAACTTTTGGTGCTCTGTCTGACTCATGCTAGACCAGCTTTATCAGTACCACAGGGATACTCAAACTTCTTTTTCTCAAAAGCAAAACGGTTAGGTTCTGATGAACTGAGACAAGGGATAGTTGCATGTCTGCTCCACAGTCTCCATCCAGCTATTCTCAGCTGTCCCAAATGAAATACCTCTTCAGTCTGTTGGCAGTTTGTCCTTATGCCTTGAATACATTTACAAAACTTGGATATTAACCCACTGCATTTCCCCTGATAGGCCTTCTGGGCAGGTGGACTTCATCAGAAACAGCTAGTTTGGTGTTTCTGATGAAAGTTTCTTATCCTCTTACATTTCAGGTATCAGTCTGCATTCTTAGTTCTGAGACTTGGCTAGAACAACTCAGAAAAGACTCTTCCTTAGCACACATGCCTACAGAAGTTATGGACTGCATACAGTACAACACATCTTTGAAGTCAAATCTTCTGGTCCTTAAATAGAAAAGGGCAGTATGTGAGGTAAAACTGGGCCACTCAAAATCTTTCCTTCACACTTTCTACTTTCACATTGCTAGGCTTAAAAAATCCAGACAGTGACAGTGAGATAAAACTACATCACAGTGAATACATTTAGGGTAAAGAGACACTGTGAGAGTGATATATATTAAGTTGTCTGAGCAAGTAATTTATCTTGCCTTTTGAATGCAGTTTTAAGAAAAAACATTGCTTCAGTGGCTACAAGTTAGATCAAAATATGAGAGCCTAATTGAAAAGCCTTAGGAAAAAACCCAACAAAATAAAGGAGTTCTGTGGTTCATGACATCTTTTCTGATTGTTTCATTTGCAAGTAAAAAAAAATAAAAATACTGAAGTAAATTTTGAACTAAACCAGATTTTTGAGTTGCAGAATTAAGATGGCTTGCATTTTCCAGTTATTTGGGAGAAGGGCCAGAATTATTTAATAGATTCATCCCAGCCAAATATTAAAAATCTGTGTAATTTTTAATCATTCCAAACATGATTTTCCAACCTAAAAAAACCTCAGCTAAGCAAAAGTACAGCCAACTCTTAATTTTAATCTGGGAAATGAACCTGAGCTCTTAGAAGACAGAAGAGAGCACTTTCCTTCAGACCTACAGATCAGCAATTAAGCTCTGTTTCTCTCCATCAGGAAATACTCTGTTTCAACAACTGGATGAATCTCTGAAATGCAAGAAAACTAAGTTCACTTGATCCTAGCTTCCCCTGGTTTGTCCCCAGATTTGGCTGCATGATGTTGATAATGCAATTGATCCTGGTAGTACAGGGAAATAATAACTCGCCTTCCATCTTTAAGAGTCCTGCAGGGCAGCATGGTGTTCATTATGTTGAACTTACTGTTAGTATTTTCCATGGAAAGTGTGGAATAACAAACTGGCAACAAAATGAAAAGAGAACATAAAGACTCTGGTACCAAGTTTTAGTGACTAAATTACATTGCCAAAAAATAAACAAATAATAATCAGGAGCATATCCCTAATCTCCAATCTATGATATGTGCCATATTAACAGACAGTTTCATTTTGTGAAATGTATCATCTTTTTCTAAGAGGATCCAGAACACATAGTCAGAAGAACATTAGTAAATGTGTCATAGTTGGAAAAATTACTATGTAAGTGGAATCTGGATCATAAGTGATACTATGCCAGATGCTCATTTAGGGTACATTTGTACCTCTGAGGATATTAGCAGCAATTTGTGATTTGACTGCCTTGATGACTTACACTAGAACCTGAAATTAGAATGAGGTGAAACATTTTCCAAAAGGGAAACATTCACAAAAGAATTGTATGTGAACCATACATCTCTTTTGACAGAGTTTAAAGGAACTCCTATATGCTGTAGCATAAGGTCTAGAAAACATAGTCGCTGCTTCTCAGGTTCTGGTTTTCCAGATCATTTTGAGTGATGACTTTGAATCAGTCAGTGCTGGTAATTAGATTCTGAGTTTCTCACAATGCAATGCCTAAAACACCAGCCACAGGGAGAAGGAAATACCCACAGGTTTTGGTCTCAAAGCCCGAAAATGGATGCAGTCCTGTTTCATTTCTAGAACATCTGAAATAATTTCTTTTCAGTTGTCTGAGGTTCAAAAATAAATTCCTGCACCTCAGATGTTGCAGCAAAGAAAAACAGTGATCTCCTGGTCAAGTCCTGTACAAACTAAGCTAAAGCTCCAGACTTTGCCGTAATCAGTTTTCCATTCTGCATTTTGCACTCTTGGGCACTTTTCTACTGTTGGATCTGACAGACTGATGTTGTTACTGCATTGAAGGGTATCTCTTAAAGCCATACATTACAAGTGTCATTTCCACTTTGGAAATGACAATTACAAACCAAGGGAGTCCTACTGTTCCTCATACCACTTTTGAAATTCCATCTTCTGCCCTTATTCTGCTATGTGTGTAACCAACTGTTATTCTACTTATGCATGAATGAAATTGAATTCAGTAATACCATAACTATGCTTAGAGACAGTTCTTATAATGGGACTCATTATTGTGCAAGGTTTTTGTGACTTCATTTCTAAGCAAGGTACTATTTGCAAGAATCTATTATAGTAGATTCAGACTTAGTGAAGACTTAGATGCAGACTTAATGAAGTGTAACTTCATTTCTAAGCAAGGTACTATTTGCAAGAATCTATTGTAGTAGATTCAGACTTAGTGAAGTATTGGTGTTGTGTTATTGCTACTTTTCCTAATTTTAGAAAAAAATATGGTTTTCTTGAAAAAGAAAAAAAAAAAAGCCCTGAAAACTGTCATTACCTGCATTGGAAGTATCATTTTCTCTGTAATCTAAAAGGCTTTAGGAATACTAATTTTAAGTATTTTCCCAATACAACTCTAAACACTTTAAAAAAGACATTGTTCTCTACCACAAAAACCAATGCCTCTGTCGTCCACCGGTTCCGATGTCTTTTGGAATCAGGTGCCAAGAATTCAGATTTCTATTAATGAACAGATCACTAAAAAGTCTGTCTGCAGCAAATGATGATTGATTCAAGTTCAGTTTTGTATTTGTGTATCACTGACACATTTTCCAAGCTGGTATCCTCCTTTGAGTTTTCACTACTATTATCACTTACAATTATGTTAAACTGGATATTCTGAAAGGATTATAATGAGTTGCATCCATTTGCTGCTATGATGATCACATCTCCTCTAGGCTAGATTCCAACAGTGTAATTCTGGCTGCACTCTGAGTTTCAGAACTATAGGTGCATAAGTACAGAACAATTGCTGTAGTATACAAACCTAGACACACTAAGGAAGAGGACTTGTAAAGATATTCTAGTTCTGTGTGGCTCACAGTAGTCAATAAACTCCTTTTGCAGCTGTGAAACATATCTGGACCAAATTCTTACCTATATAAAATTTTAAACATGTTTATTATGCTTGTAAGATAGCAGAACCATCCACCAACAAGGAACATCTCTAGGGGAGCCCTGTGTTCAGGGCAAACATGCCTTGGTTCTGCTTGGTTCCATTTGCAAAACTCCCACACAATGATTGATGTAGACCTTTTTCTGAAGTGTCTGTCACACTACCATCACAAGAACAACGCAGACACCACAGCAGAGTGGGAAAAGAGGAGGTTTAATTTTCACTTTCAGTTTATATAGATTTCTAGAAATGAGACCACATTGGAAGACTGAGGTTTAACCTCTTCAATTCCACGGGTCTGAGAAAATGTCCATCAATTGTTCCTCCTAAAGAGAAGAATGTAAACAATATAGACAGTTACAGAAACATTGCTTTTTTTACATGAAAATCTGTGAGAAACTCCAGTAGAAGAATGCAAAATCAGAAGGCTGAAAAAACAGGATGAGATCTATCTGCAATTTTTTTAATTAATTCTACTTCTTTGGGCAAGTAGTACTGCTTAAATCTTTCATTATTGGTGTTCTTTGTGCAGAAATCACCAGCTTGGCTGCCTGAAAGCCACTGACAGCCTATAACTCAAGAAACCTCACCACCAACAGGAAACAGGAATACTAGCAAGCATGATTGTTAAATAGTTCCAGGTAGATTTCTGTATCTCAGCTTAGACATAAGAATGAAAGCATTACTCTGTGCCTTAAGCATGGGCATAATCCTGGCGTACCCATCCCTCTGTCTTAAGGACAAAGTGAAATCCCTTCTAGTTTGCAGTAAAGAGGAAAATGAGAAGTAAAACTGTGCCTCAAGGGAGATGGACAAAGCAGTTCTGGTTTAGATCTTGGTAGAGATCCACAGTGTCCAAAGTCTTCACCTGTACTCTAATGTGACATTGTCTAAACCTGTACTCTAAATGTGACATTGCTCTAGAATTACCCGCCTTACACAACTGACTGCCAAAGCATAAAGTTAAGAGACATGCCAAAGATCAAAACAAAGAATTTGTAGTAGAGCAGCGGTTTCAGCTTTGCTTCCCAGACAGTGGTCTCCTGAGAGAGGTGTACTTCTCATATTCTGAGATGACCATCAGGTGACCAGCTGAAAGTCACTACTTATATCTTTTCTTTCTCTTTATTAGTGAAGTTCTAGGTGGTTGGCTTATTCTGTCACTGATTTATAGAGAGGAATAAGTCTTACAGAGGGTTCAGAGTGAAATCAGAGGGTCTTATGCTGCTCAAAGATTGCAAGCATAAATATAAAGTGACTCCACTGAAGTCAGGGGGAATCCTCCCCAGTTTTTTACATCATTGTATCAAAAGTCAGACGGTCGCTGAAATAAGTCATTTTATAGAAGAGAATAGGGCAAAAATGTTGGGAGGTTTCACAGTCACAGGCCATTTGTGCTGTGATTTTACTCAGCAAATCATTTGATACCCATCCCGATAATTCGTGGATGTGTTCCTTGTTGTCTTCGGTCTCTTGACAGAAATGCTGAATGGAGTTTCAACATAAAGTAGATGTATGGTGTGCATGGTCTGGGAAGGAAGAAGAATTTTGCAGCACAGTACTTCTGTCACTGCCAAGCAGTCAGGTCTTCATTATGCCCATCTCTTTTGTATTTCAAGGATTCAACATAGCAAAAGGTTACCACAGATAGGGAATGATAGGGTGATGGAGATCAACAGGGCTGTCATTTAGCAAGGGAAAGAAGGAAAATAGAAGTATAAAAAGAATCTTAAGGAAAACCTCTGCTGGGGCTGTTGGATAGAAAAGCTCTGGGTGAAGCTAATGATTTATTGAAATTAAAAGCTCTGTGGTGGCTGACATATGATGTAAATAATTTTCAAAGGAGTCTTTAAAGGGTAGAGCTGCCTTTAATAATATATTATGTATTATAGGCCGCCCTATTGTACCTTCTGGCACAGCGGGGCGCTGGGTGTGGTGCAGCTGAGCGCCAGCCCTTGCTAGTTCATTGCCAGGTCATCTCTGGGGAGGAACTGTTCCCTGTTTACAGGAAATGCAGGACAAGGGCCGGAGGGCCATGCTGAGCACGAACCGAGGCCACCACAGCTCACTGCCTCTCCGTCATGCCTGGGAGAGCAGGAAGAGGGTATGCCACTTGTCTGAGGCCCAAGGACACTGTGTTTTGTTTTCAGGCATGTCTAGCTTTTACTGCTGTTTTGTTTCACCTAGTGTTTTAAAGCCACAGGGCTGAGGAGAGGAATGGTGCTCACAGACAGCAGTGCGCCCCAGGGTACGTCACTGAGCCTGAAGCGTGGATTGGCTACACAGATGCCTCAAAGCAAAACCCTCAAAGTCCATCCTAGCACATCTGGGACATGGCTAGTGAAACCTCACTCTCAGGCTTTCTCTTATCCCTTCTCTACTGATAGTACCCCAGTCTGGGCCAGAGGACATTCCCTAAGATGGTGCCTGAACATCTTTGTCTTCCTCACTTCCTGCATTCCCTTCCTAGACCTGCACCAGCACTGTCATTCTGTGAGCATCTCCAGGAGCAGTGGTTGAAGCTGGGAGAGTTTTATCCCTAGAGTTGTCTGGAAAACAGCAAAAGCTTTATGCACCTGACCAAAAATCCTCTCCCGTATTCTGCACCACAACAATGCAATTAAAATTGAAATGCTTGTGGAATTCAAAAGAGCACCTTTCTGGCCTTGGCAGGCAAACAGCTTATGCCTCAGAGTGTGAAATGTGATTATCCCTGTGTCACCTTGCCTTGACAGGCTGTGTAAGTTATTAGCAGATATCATGTCTTTCTTGCCCTTTGCAGACTTCAGATACAATAGTTGCCTTGATGATCTGCCATAGGGAGCTGACTAGCTAAACACATGCTGCACTAATAGGCATTTCCTTTGTTTGACTTTAAATGCATTTGGTCTTTAATTTCCTTTAGTCATGAGCCTTCCTTTTGCTGAATGAATTAAAACAATCATTTACAAATGGATACAGGGAAATAAATAATCAGTTTTAATGAAACAGGACACTTCAGCACCCCATTGCATCTCCCAAAGTACTATTGCTTCATTGAGTTCATATGATTTAAATTTTTTGCAATAAGAATGTCACTGTCCAAGAGTTTGAACTAGGAACTACTGGGCTTGGGACTGGAGATAGGGATACTGCATGCAGAAAAAGGCTGGATTCAATCCTCTTGGCCCAACAATGGAGGGTTGGGGTGTTTGCAGGTGTTATTTTTCCTTCCCACTTGATAGCATGAATTTTATTTATGTGGGTTTTGCATAACCCAGCTGTGTCCAAGTGAGATTCTGGTCTTGCATCCAATACATTATAATTAGTTATGAGCTAAGATTCCTGTGATAGAGCAGTTAAAATGGGCACAGAATGAAAGCAAACTGCAAGCAATCTGATCATTACTGGTACAGAGGACTTATATCATCCCAGTGTGGAAGTCACAGGCCTTAAGTTTAAATTTTCACCAACTCAGATTGTTTTGGGTTTTTTGTTTTCTTTTGTTTTCTTTGTTTGTCTTTTCTTTTCATGCAGTTGGTGACTCTAAAGAAGGAAATAAGACATCAGTTGGGAGTGTGGCCAAGAGATGAACATACAGCCAAGTGCATTTGTACTGTTTTGCAAACAAGAATACATGGTCTTCAGAAGCCTTTATTATAATAACCTTGGCTGGGTACTTTTGCGACTGTTAAATCACCCACTTAAATTCTTGTATCTCACTAATGCTGACTGAATAACTGCTAAAAATCTTTAAAAATTGATATGATCATTGCTGAGGAGTGGGCTAGAATTTGCAAGGTTGTTTGAAGGACAGATGTGAAGTTAAAATAAGGGTATGTATCTCTTTTAGAATTGCACATTCAAGCAAGAGAAAATACAGTATTTGTCAATTTGTGAATCATTTTCTGTGAGCTCTCACACCTGTTTTGTATCTCAACAGTGTTCTCTCATGCATGCACCATCTGTGCTCAAACTTCCCAGCCTGTGTTCTGCAGGGTTCACAGGTAGTAGAGACTTGTGTCTGGACTTTATTTACAAAGTACTAATAGAATAATTAATTCAGCTTCCCTCTCCGTGATGGCTTCACCTTCCCCTCAGTCACTGAGGTCACTTGAGGTCAAATGTAAGCATACTTACAGAGGCAGGATAACCAGAGTCTGTAGACTCCAGACCACTTTTCTTAGATGGAGCAATACATGTGCAGAGGCAAAAGTACACAAATAACTAGTAGGGTGCATCCACATAGCTTCTCCCTACTCTATTCCTATCAGCAGCTCTGCTAATTATAGTGTAACTGGTGCTAACCAAAAAGACTTCTGCTGCACCACATCCTGCTGCATTTATTCAGTCAATTAAATGTCAGACTGTCCCAGAAGTGCCATTGCTCCCTTTGTTGTGATGACTCCCTCTTGGAATGACGGCAGACAATTGCTGGCAGAGCATCAGATGATGTGCCAGCAATCTGTTCTCATCCAGCCAAATCATTGCTACAAGGAAGAGAATTAATTGGGGATTACCGTGTCTATTGAGATACTGCAAGCTCTCGGACTATTTCTTCCCTTATTCTTCACACCCACGGTTTTATTTGCATCTTCCATTGCAATTAAGTTTATTGCTTCCAGAAAGCTCAGTTAGCTGTGCTTCTAATGTACAAAAGAAAAGTATCACTTAGTCATTCCTGGGCGCAATTCATGCCTTCGGAAGCTAGGAGTACTAGGAGATCACAGGAGCATAGACAAAAAGATGGATGATGACATGTGAGTTCATTGGAGTAAGTGCATGCAGGGTATCAGGAAAGGTGCAGTGCCCAGGAGCTTCTGTGACAATGCAGAACAGTCTCAGAAGTAAAGACCTGAGTGCTATTGGAGTGGTCAGAGAAGAGGAAAATGGAGATGGTGGCACAAATATACCTGTGCCTATCCCGTGTCCAAATGATATCTATAACATTTTGAGACTTTAAACTCAAGTTGGTACCACTGGGATGCAGGTCTCCTGCAAACAAAGCCCATGCAGTAGTTTAGCAATATTGCAAGTTCTGCTACTGTATGAACCTTTAATAATGCCATTCATAATGATTACAAGACTAATATACTGAGCCATTCTTCCCAAATTATAATGTGTTCTTATAGTAACATAATGCAGTCATTTATCAGAGAGAGAGAAAAGGAAGGGATACCTTAATTCCATGTCTTCTGGGACAAACAATTACAAACTGCAGACGGACTGTGAGTAAGGAGTGAGACTGGCTAAATTATTAAGTTTCCTGAACTGTTCCTGTATTTTCCTTGCTCTTGTGCTGAGGTCCCTTTGCTGTTGAAGCTGCTCAGGTTTTCTAAAATGTGGTGATGCCTCCCACACTGAAAAACTGCAGTTACTATTAATATGCCAGAGCAGACAACAGTGAGGAACAGTGTTACTGCTTGGCCCTTTGCCCAGCCATGACCAATGCACTCGGCAGCCTGTGACAACTCCTGGACTCCTCACATGAGGAAAAAGATGGAGGCACAACAGAAAGGCTGACAGCCACAGTTGTATGGGAGACACATATCCCTGTTTGCAGCTTAGAAGTAAATGCAGATATGTAGGGAGTGTCCTTTCTGAAAGGAAATAAGAATCTGGTCAGTGACCTTGGGAGTCTTATCACTGTCCTCTCACTTACATTAGTCCATCTTTGCCCAGCCTTCTTTTACACTAGTATTGGCTTTGAAGCCTTGGGTTTGTTCGTATCTGGGATCTCCAAGTGGAATATTAAAGAAGAGTAAAGAGATGAAGCAGAGCTGTGAAAGGGAGTTAATATTTCAGAGGAAATGAGAAGTATAGAAATAATATAAACTGAGTAATACAGGCTCACATTACAGACTGACCTGGCTGGCCAACATGTCTACTGGAAAACATGGAGGTGTCAGATTTTTTTTCTCAAGACAGAAGACTCACCCTGTTGGCTGAACATTGAAACCTTGCCCTGGAAATGTAAAAGGCTTGGGACCACTGTGGTGTATAAGCTGTATATAAACTCCCAGAATGACAGTGTGGTCAAAACCCCAAATCTGATCCTTGAATGTGAAAACTCAGTAAAGTCAGGTAGGAATACATGGGTGTTACAGCTGATATATAAGGCTTGGTATACATCTTTTGCTAGTGCCGGAATAATGAATTTGGTGTTGCAGTGCCAAGAGCAATATCAAAACTGGATGGCAGCAAAAGCTGATGCTAAAATGGTTAGTAAATTGATTAATGCTAATGGATAATTGGATGAACTTCAGAGATTTTAGAATTATTAAATCATAGGTGGCATGATGTAGTAAGGCACCAAAATCTTCATCTATTTCATATAAAAGTCAAAATGAAGGGACAACTTGAATACAGCTTGTGAGTACACAGTAACAAAATCTGGAAGACTGCCACCAGGTTTAACAAGATCCAGCAACTAGAATTTGGAGCTAGGCATATATAGATCGGCTTTAGTCATGCTTTGTGGAGGTTTTGAGTTCACTGGTAATTTTAATTGGTTGGTTTTTTGGTTTTTTTTTTAATAAAAAGCTGTGAAGCCACAGGCATTATTGCACGGGCCTTTGTTTCACACCAGATCCAGTACTCTTACTGCACAGCTTTCTCTGGGCGTCTGGACCTGAATTCATATTCCCTTGAAATAACCCAAGAATTCTGGAACCTGAGTATCTTGTAGTTTAATTGATGGCATTGGTATTACTGTTATACTTTTCTCATCCTTTTGATGTTTTCCCAGAAAACCCATTGTCACAATATCTAACTTCCATTTTAAACTGTTAGTGTGATTTTACTGTGTCTATTTTGAGGTGTTGACTAGGGAGGAACAAAGCAGTTCTGGTTGCAACTAAGTATGAAGTTTTTACTCCAAACTGGGCCAGAACACTGATCTTTTGGGGAAGCTTAAACAAGTTCAGCTAACTTCCCATTGAACCTAGTAGCCAAAAAAAGCCCTGCATGATAAATCTTGCTTTACAAGCCCTGCAGTTCTGTAGGGATTCTGTATGTCTGAGCAACAGTAAGTCTGGGAGTAACGCCATTGAGCTAGTCTGTTCTGTTTTTCTGCAGTGCCTACACTGAGCCCTACAAGGTGTGCCCAGTCTCTGTGACACCAGTGGAAGTTGTCACATCAGATGAGGAAAAGAGTTCAGAAGATGATGAGAGCAGCCTTGCTGATCCTAGTCTCACCAACAAGGTAAAAAAAACAAACCTAAAAATGGTTAATGCATGAAACCCGAAGAGAAGGAGAAGGAAAAGCAATTTGCAGAAGAACCTGGATTCTCAGTTCTTTCTGCTTTTTGTCTGGTGCTCATTTAGAAATGGCAAAGTCATCAGTCCTTTACTCCCTCACTGCACTAGGAATAATTTACCTCTACAGCACATGGCAAAGGCAAAGCATGTAGTCTGAAGATGGACAGTGGAGGCAACATAAACAGCAAGAAAGGCCTGACTTGAATGTCAGGAAAAATGTCACACTCCAAAGCATTTAGTTGCAATCTTGAGAATTTAAAATTACATTGACTCAAAAAAAGACATTTGGAGAAGACCTTCACTGCACACAAACAGGGAATAGTAAGCAGTCTTCTCAAGGGTCTCAAAACAAGCAGGGCAGCTACTGACTCAACAGCAGCAGTACATGAGAATATCTTTGCTGCTCCTTACACATTTCCACTGGGTGGGCTTGGTTTCTAGACTCTAACAGTCATTCTGTTTTGCAGACCTTTAACATATTAAAATATTCACTCATGTGCACACACACAAAACTGAAATGTACTGGAGTTGGGAATTAAGAGATTTGTGTGCCTTGAGGAAGCACCTAATTCAGATGGCTTTCAAAGGACTGTTCTTAATTTGTATAGTTACGGAGATCCTCCAGGACAGCTGCAATCTAGCTCTTCAAGGATGAGATCTGGAAGACAGATGCTTTTCCTTCTCTCTCACTGATTCACAGAGCTAACATGAAAAAGTGAATTGTTCTTGTAATGCCTCAGTTTACTTACCATTGACACTACTGTGAACTGCTACGTAGTGCATAATAATTGCAAAAGGGGCATTATGAAGTCACTCAGAGACTGAAGCTTATAAATCTGCCATGAGCTCTTGATTGTGACAGTAGCACTCTTGTCTGAGTACCATCAAGCTACAATACACCTACACTGAGCCATCTCTGAAGTACAACATACACATAGTAAAATGCATGAGGAGATGCAATTTGTCCATGTTAGTGTGGCAAGTTAGTGGCACACACAGTGATGGAGCTTCTGGTTCCATGTTTTCACTAATTTCCCTGCTTTGAGATGCAGAGGGTACTCCAAAAGAGTACTCCAGAGAAGTGACTTACACAATCTAATGCTTCCGGTTTAGAAAATTGTTCTATGATCTACTTGTGCTACTCTTAGGTCAAACAACTCCATTCTACCTCCATGGAGGCAGCTTTTCCCTGAGCCTCACAATTTTTTTTAAGCTGCATCAATTTGGTTCAGTTTTTTAAGGAGACCAGTCTGCTTCTGATCAAGGTCATGCAAACAGCTGGGTCAGTACAACTGAGAGCTAGCATTATGCTCAGAGGGGAGTGACTGGCACTGTCACCAGGTTGCCATCAATCTTTATGATTAATATGTCTTAGCCAAAATTCAGGGACCTCAGTGTCACATGGCCTGTCTAAAGCAAGTCTGAGAGCGTCTCTATGCGTTGTCTGTTTTGTATTATTTAGTTGCTGTTTGTTCAACAGGAAATGAGCTCTGACATACACAACAGCATCTGTAGACTGATTTCTGGGAACAGGGGATAGAGTGGGTGCAGGTCCCTCAACTATCCACTTTCTGGAACAAAGTCCAAGTGATTATTATGAGACTGCAAAACTGCCAGGATTTTAGAAATCTTTTCTCCCTGCAGCCAGTCATGTGCCTAGTCCTGTGGTACAGTCTCTCCCAATTCCCTCTTCAGAAGCTGTCCTCTGGGCCTCACTCCAAGCCTTTGCTTAGCAGGTTGAGGCCATGGCAGCCATGTAGGGACCCTTGACTTTCTGCTTCTCTTAATCTTCTTACCAGCATACTTGGTCTGGCAAGCAATGTCACAAAGATTTGATACTGCACTCATTTCCATTGAGTCCACTTTAGGTCACTGAGGGCTGCATTTCTTTGCAACTACTAGACCACTGTTTTAGCTCCCTACTTCATCACTGCTGAAAAAGTCAAATTTTTCCAAGTACATTCTTTTCAGTACATACTTCTCTGCTTTGGCCATCTCTTACCATAAGGATGAGTCATGAAATAGCAGCAAAATACTATTAGCCACTTGCACCTCAGAGCCATACAGCTGGCTTCTTTCACAGTTATCTGTTCTTCCAAGATGCCTACCAGTTAATTAGATGCCTCTGAGATTTCAGACAATGTTGTCTGGTGAAGTACTGAACTAATTCTGGAGATATTTATGGCCATTTAGTTTAGGCACTTTGTTTAGTACACAATAAAGTGCTTACTAAACAAAGTGTCTAAACCTTGCCCTGTTTGCTTCCACAAGTCTCACTGACAGCAGTCAGAGCAGTTTGGAATATGATAATTTTGATAAAGAACTCCCTTTTCCAAGTGGTATATCCTCAACAGCTGTAAAGCTAGCCTGTTCAAAGTTAAGCACTTTCTGTTTCTTTGACAAATTTTGGACCTGTAAAAAATCCACTGAAAATTTCATTCCTCCTTCAATAACAAGACATTTTTCAAAATTGCCACCTGTATTAGCAGCTATTATATTGTACTATATTACTAGTATTTCAACTGGGGAAATGGCCTGTTGAGGAAAGTCCAGGATGCCAGACACAGAACAACAAAGAATTAAAGTCTGGTCACTATTTTTACTATAGAAATATGTCAGTTTGAAGTGCTCTCTAACACTGCTTTACTTTGTAGAATGAGAAATTTCTTAATTGCTTCTGACTTCTGTTGACAGAAAGAAGGCCAGTCCAGAGCTTACCTCATTGCCCAGGAGCTAATGTCTTCAGAAAAAGTGTGAGTTTGTTTTTACAGCCTACATGTTGCTCTTCTAAAATTGAAGCTGTGCAGTCCACACTTCAGTATTCATTTGATGGCACTTAATAAAAGTTTTTTTCTCTCCCCAGATATGTGGAAATGCTCCAGTTGATATGTATGGTAAGTAAATAATTTTAATCACTGAAACGTAGATACCCTTTTATTTAGCTGCTATTTAGAAGACATAAAAGCACCGAAAGGGATTTAAGTGAATTTGAGGAGGAATGGTTTACTGTGCACCATTCAAATCTATGATTTGTCATCTAGAGGGAAAAGCGTTGGCCAACAGTTGGGGCTTGTTGGGCCTGACTGGTGTAAAATGCAGAATAAGCCTAGTGCAGAGAAGGAGATGGTGATAAACAGGGGTGAACACTCTCCCTTCAGAGTGTTACAGATGGAAATAGAGCTATTAAGCATGGGGATTTGGTTTCAGTGGACTCACTCTGCTTCCATTTAAGCTTCTTGTTTTCTGATAATGCAGATTGGTAATAGCCAGTGTGCTCTGGGTATCCACAGTGTTTTGGTTTAAGACAACTTAAGGGGCGGATACTTTAAAAACAAAGATAAACTCCACAGAGCAGAGTAACCCCTCTCCCAAGATGGCACCCTCTGCAACCCACAGCAGGTCTGAGACAAGGGAAAAATGGCAGACAAACCCTCCCCCAAGATGGCGCCCTCCACAGACAACTGCATGTGGGGAGACAAAGATGGCAGCAGCCCTTCCCCCTCTCATTTCTCCAATGGCAGCAGCTCCATTGACAAAGGTGGTCGGCACCCTTCTGGCATCTGGAACTTGGAAACTGAAGAACTTGGTGAATCTGCAATGCCAGCCTCTCTGCCTGTTCCTTGGGCTGGCGGCATCCAACCAGCGTCAGCAGTGCAGCCTCCAAGCCACTGGTGCTGTGCTGCTCTCTTGGACCCCTGTTCCAGTGGGGACTAGGGAGAAAATGGACTCTCAAGCGCACGAAGAACAGTGGCCCAACCCCAACCAGTGCCAGCCCTGCACTGCAGGCAGATGTTGCAAAATTCACTCTGAAGGTTTTTGATTTTGAAATACAGCCTCTCAGGGGGCTACTGTTGCCACCCAGAAACAACTCCCTCCTAAGGCCAGAGAGAAACAAAAACAAACCAAAGCTTAGCTTCTTCCTGCGCTGCCTCAGCTATCTCATCCTGCGAGAAGAAAAGGGAAAAGAGCAAGAGGCAAGAGAGCTCTGCTTGGGCCACCTTTACTTGAAAAAGATGGGCACCCTCTGGTTCTCCTTCTGGCTGTACCATGTCTTAATGAGACAGCAACAATTTTAGTCTCAGATACATATGGAATACCAAAACATTTTGGGTTAGCCAGGACACACAGCTAGTCACCATGGGGAAAATACAAATTCTGGTGTCAGAAACACATGAAAGAACACCCAGAAATGATCGCTTTTAGTGCCTGATGAAGAATTCTTGCACAGCTTAAACCGACCGGTGACTTTGTCCTGGAATACTCTGTGTCCTTTTAACAGACCTGCCTCTGCTTCCCTGCAGACTGGTACACAGCTTAGGTGGCCTTGCTGTCAGTATCTTTCTTGGCTGTTAGTTGAAAGGTAGTAAGGAGTAATAGCCACCACACAAAGCATACCCACTGCTGCTTGGAAAGATATTTTCTGAGAAGGCAAAAAGTAGCCCCAAGTTGTCTTTGGAGGACACCCCAAATACTAGCAGTGGAACAGGAACTCTGATGGGGACAAAAGTAATGAGGTCAGAACTCAAAGGACACTAAGTGTGATGATGTCACTGAATTGAGAGGAGCTATTGATTCCCTCAAGGGCAGAAAGGTCTTGCAGAGAGACCTTGACAAATTAGAGAGATGGACTATCATCAACAATATGAAGTTTAACAAGGACAAGTGCCAGATTCTCTGCCTGGGACAGGGCAACCCTGGCTATATATATATAGACTGGGGAACGAGAGGCTGGAGAGCAGTGCTGTGGAAAGGGACCTGGACGTCCTGCTTGATGGTCAGTTGGAGCTGTGTTAGCTGTGCCCTGGCAGTCAGGAGGGCCACCTGTGTCCTGGGGGGCATTAGGCACAGCACAACCATCAGGGGATTGTCCTGCACTGTGCTCTGCGTCGGTATGGTCTCACCTTGTGTCCTGGAAGCAGTTTTGGGCACCACCATTAAGCTATTAGAGTGTCCAAAGGAGGCCTTGGGGATGGGGACATATTTGGAGTGGAAGCCTTAGGAGGAGTAGCTGAGGACGCTTGGTTTTTTCAGCCTGGAGAAGGAGAGACTGAAGTCAGACCTCATTGAGATCTTCAACATCCTCTTAAGGGGCAGCAGAGGGGCAGGTCCAATCTCTTCACTCTCATGTCTCAAAAGAATGGCTGGAGCAGAATCAGCAGAGGTTTAGGTTGGGTGTTAGAAAAAGGGTTTTTGCACAAAAGGCAGTTGAGTATTGAAACAAATTCCCCAGGGAAGTGGTCACAGCACCAAGCCTGTCTGAGTCCAGAAAGCATTTGGACACTGCTCTCAAGCACAGTGGAATTCTTGGAGTGTCCTATAAAGAGCCAGGACTTGACAATCCTGATTGGTCTCTTGCGACTCAGTATATTCCATGATTCTATGATATTATTTGCCTGCTCATTGTGCCTCTCAAGCAATCACCAAAGCAGTAGGACCAGATACCTTAAGGGACTTAGACGCTTAGCTAATTAATTTGCCAAAACTTTGATAAATTGGTGAAAACCTGCCTAGCCATTTTCTTCTGTCCTGACTTTCCTCTGATTTCTGCACCACCAAACACATTTTTTGACACAGGTGAGACATAGCTGTAGTTATCTGCTGTTCCCTGGGGAAGCCAGGGTGGTTTCTTCACCCTGGCATACAGGGCTTCTGACCATTGAGAACACTCAAGGAACTCCTTACTGAAATTAGTATTTCCAAAAGTATCACCAAGAAAAAGAAAAGGAAAAGGCTCTGCCAGCTTCAGAGAAGAGAAATATCTATACAGGAAATTACCTTGCACAGAAAGTATTAGCCATGCTGCACCTTCATTAAAATATTCTTCATATGTTTCCATTTCCAAATACATTCATGCTTTGGTACATTATAGACAGCATGTAAAAGCAGACCTGAAGTAGAGCACATATACAGGGGAGGGACAGCGTTTAGTGGGGGTGTCTAGGAGAGGCCTCTCATTTGCATTATATCCTGGTGTTTTCCATACACCTCTAGGAGATAAAAGTGGCTTACTAACGCCAGAAAACTTTTCAATATATAGCTCCAAATCTCGAAATGCACTTCAGTGCCTTTATCCACAGGCTGCACACCTTCATGGCTGCTATAGCACCATGTTACTGTCAAGCTACCGTGCCTATGCTGTTACTGAGTCAGGAAAGAAATGCTTCAGGATTTTCCCCATCCCTTCCCTTGTCTGCTTCCTCAGGTAAATCCCTGTGTGAAATTTGTTTCCTTGCCTGCCCATCCAACTGGAGTAAAGGGATCTTATGAACATTTTGCATATTCTCATTATTTCCCTAGTTACAAAAGCAATTAAGGAAAAGAAAAGGAGAAAAAAAAGAGAAGTTAATATGTCAAATGAAAGTAAGAAATGGGCCTAAAGTAAACCCCTGAATGAATGCACTGATGGGCAAAGTTAAGCCATTTATAGGTTGTGAAGTGTCAGAATACCATGCACTGTGACATTCCCTGTCCCAATTCCCTGGGTTAGAAAATTTAATAAAACCTCATCCATTTTAGAATTGGAAGGAGCCATTGGACAGACGAGCAATCACCAACTGTATGAAGTTTAGAAGGGAAAAATCACAATTTTGATTAATTTCCTTACATAGCAGGAAAGTTCTTAAGTGTCTTGACCCATACACTCCTTTAGGTGTTACAGGAGGCTTTTCTTCAGCAGAGCCAACAAGCAAGTTTTGCAGATAAGATTTAATTGTTTGTATGAGCTGGCTTCCAAACTACTGAGGATGTATGTATGAATGGAACCTGGGTCAGAAAATGAGGGAGAAGAGAGAAACAGGCAGCCTGCTTTCACACTTACCAGCTAGTTCAGGCACTCGCTGGATTAGAAGAAGTCAAAAATCTGTATGGGAACAAGCTCAGAGGGTATGTTTCTGTGTTTAATTGATTGCCTGTTGTTCTGGTATACTCGCATCTCTACTATAGAGATCTATACCTATCTGCTATAGGCTGATGACTGTATGATACCTACCTACTCTGGTGGCATTCAGAAATAATCTGCGGGTTTCTCTGTTGCAAAAACGTTCAATCTAGAAAACATTGTCACTTTTTCCATCCCAATTGATGTTGGATCTTTATGCTTGCCTGTTGCCCAGTGTATTGTTCAGAATATCTAGAGAAACTATTACCAGTTTTACTGCATGTAAGTCCCTCAGAATGCTGGGGTAATATTGCCTAACTTCAATACTCCCATAACACTAAAAGTTATAATAATCTAATTGCGCCTTTTCCCATATTTGAATAGTTTTAGGAATAGTCACATCAGCAAAAAATCATGTGCAAGCTGTGCACTTGCTGTTGACACAAGTTCCACTGGCAGATTTCAGCCACGAGTGACCGCAGTCACCAAATTGCTCTCAACACACCGTTATTCATGGCCCATGGTTAGGACGAAAGGCAGGCATACATTTCTATTTCCCATCACCAACTTTCTCAAGAAAACAGTTTATAAATGCTTTTTATCAAGTATCAAGTCTCATCTTCTCATATAAACCCATGTATTCCCATATAAAGGGAAAGAACTAAACCACACCCTAGCTGCTTTCAGAAAGGAAAAAAAGGCTTTTCTTAAGCCTGCAGCAAGAGCAATTTCCCATCTCATTTCCAGGCTTGGCTATTGCTGCTGTTCATTCAGCATAACAGAATTTGTTTGGCCTTTCAGTGGAGACTTTAATAAACTGATTGATTGCCAAAATGATGACATTTCCATACACCCACTCTGCTATTGAACTGAAAGATTGGAAACATTGTGCTAGCTCACAAACTTGGTATCAGTTGTTGTGGTTGTAGTGATAATAATCTAAAAGGTTAGCTGTTACTTGCCCTACTCAAAGGTAATGCAGTTCTCCGCAGCAGTGAGTTAAGAACTCATTCTGGTCTGAGCAGATGGAACTGGCAGGGCCTTTTAGTCCAAGTTCATTACCTCTTGGTACTCACAGTTTTTCTGAAGTTGATTAGTCTTTGAATTTCCTTCAGGATCATTTAATCTTCAAGTTTTGTCATTCTGTCTCCTATTATGCTTCCCCAGCAATGCAGGCTGCGCTTGACATCCTTTTCTTAGTACTTGCTCTTGAACAAAATGCTGCAGGTGGCTTTCTCAGCCTCAAATTTCATACATCACCAAGATGGTTTATTTGCTTCTCCTCAGCTGGTCTGTTTCAAATGGCTTTACAAGATGTACACAAATCAAACTTAGTGTGATTCAGACTGCTTCAGGATCCCAGTCTGTATGGGACCAAGCATTTCCTTGACAGTGTATCATGGTCATGTTTATTTTGCCTTTCATTTTTGATAGTGGACCATGTTCATGTCTATTTTGCCTTTGGCTTTTGTACATAAAATCATCTTCTTTGTGTGTGCATAAATGCCTTTGAAGTAGTTGTTACTTTCCCTCCAAGATATTTACTGAATTAAGGACAGCTCTGCACTGAAAGGGCATCAGCCAGCCCCAACACCTCCTTTTGAAAAGAAAATTGATCCTGTTTCCTGGTTTGCATTTTCCACATAACAACAAACCACAATTGTTAGAAACAAAGAGACCCAGATTTATCCTTCCTAAGCATTTGGAGGTATTGATATGAATATGGTAATAATAGATATGTGCTGGTTCTCCAGTCTTCAGAACAGTTTGGAATTCAACCCTGCACTAGACATCCCAATGTTCATGACTGCAAAATAAATCTTAGGAAGTAAAAAAGAGCAAAATAATCTTTGTGCTCAAGCCTCTCACCTGAGATTAAACCTCACTGATTAAACTCTACTTTCAGAATTCTTGTGGGTGGCACATTCTCAAGAACAAAAAAATAACTGCCTAATTTAGGAACCACTGCTACATGTTAGACAGAATAGAATTCCATCTTTCTAATTATTTACACTTCTAGTGAATCATTTGCTGAGCCTTTTTTACTACTGTGAATTTCTTGGATTATCTTCAAAGTTCTGCTGGACCAATCAAGTCACTACCTTCCTAATTAAATGTTTTAGTGAATGCTACGTGCTGGCTAAACAAAGAGCTAGCTTGCTGTTAGGCCTTCTGAAGCTCTTATAGAAGCCTAAGGACAGACTGTTACAAAAGAATAGCCTGCCCTCACATTAGGCTGAAATTTTTCTCATTTATTTATTGTTGTGTTCATTGGCAGTGGGAAAATAACTATGTATTGGTCAGGGAGCTTCCGCAGTGGGAATGTTGAGCCAAAATAGCTTTCAGATAATCTGTGTATCTCTTAAAAGGAGAAGGAAGCCACAGCAGCACATCTGGATCAGGACAATTCCCTGGTAAAAAGCTGCACTGATACAATATTCTCAGTGCATACTGTACAGTCTGCTGCTTCTGAAATTCATTTGCAGTGTTTTGGATGAATGTGTCCATTTGGCTGCATGTGAGTGTGTGCTGAGGTCAGGGTTCCTGACCTACATTGTACCCTGCATGGCAGGATAAGAGACTAATTGTGGCTGCTGCGATAGCATTTTCTGCTGTTCATCTGGCATTGTTTCTGCTGAATCCAGTAGTGAGAAATAGAAGATCACTGCTCTGTACAGATCAGGGGTCATTTAGTCTACTATAGGAGATGTGCCACTTTTTAATTCAGGAGTGCCACTTTCATCATTAGGAGAGGGGCTGCTGACTGTGATGCAGGTACCTCCAAGAACCACCATAAGTCAGACTTGGTTTATAGGATATTGTACTTGGATAGGATGTACAGCACCTCCTGTCTGCACTTGGCTTTAATATGGAGGCTCTCTTCTCCCCCTTTGAACCCGTCATCCTCCCCTCAGGTATAATGCCTAGATGTGCAAAAGAGCTTTGGATTCTGCAATATGCAGAATCTATTGAATACACCTTCATTCTAGAAATGAGAGTGGTGTAAAATCCTGCACCATTTTATTCAATTAGTGTAGACTTTACTTACATAACTTGGGCTGCTACAAGATTTCCTGTTGTCCTCCCTGGCTCCCTCACAAAGTGTCAAATATGATGACTTCCCATTAGCATCAGTTCATTAAAATACCAGCTTGACTAGGGAAGAAATTGCAATTCTAGATATACATGTAAAATGATTCTGTATGCATGTATGTTGCTGAAAACCATAAAAGTCTGAATGCCAGGTGGGTGTTGTGGTGTGAACAAGGTAAACACGCTGTGTTCAGATATGATTTCTGTAGCTGAAGTGCTGGTATCCCCACGTGAAGACTAAGGCAGAAAAAAACTGTATTTTTCTGCTAATGCATCTGCTCTGTACGCTCGCTCCCTTTTTATTTTATTTTTTTTTAGTGTTGTTCCCTAATGTAAACTCACACATCTATTTTGAAAATTGTAGAAATAGCTCAGGGGAATTTATTCACCCATCAGACCTTTCCCTTTTCTTTAACACAGACTAGAGATATAGATAGAAAAGCTGATTCAGCCATGACAGCAATAGAGGTCAGACCTCTGCCTGGTGTAAATTTGCATAGTTTTTCTTTGGCAGATGACTGCAAGAACAGCAGATGATTAACTTCTTCAAAGCATTGCATTGGGTCCTTTTGATGTTCACAAACAAAAAAAGGAAAAACCCCAAACCTACAACCTTTGTGTCTGTGGGGTTTGATCCTCTTTGTTTCACTTCATTATTTATAGGGTTTATATCAGGAATGTTAAGCATATGGCCTTTGGATGGCTATATAGGGCTTATTTATGAATGCCCAAAATGCAATGAAAAGGTTTGTGTTGCAGAAATGTATTTTTATAGCTGAGTTGCTAACTTTCTGTGTCACCTAGGCTTGGGTTATGCTTTCCCATGCACATGCAGGTACATGCATAAGACTCATGTGAGATCTGTAGCTTCATCCACCCCTGGATGTAGCTATCACACCAGAACCTTGAACTCAGCAACTTCAATTCATGAAGCTGTTTTAAGGAAGTTTTGATCCACCAGGGAATCATATGGACTCAGTGTTTAGTACCTCCTGTACTTAGGCATTGGGCTTTTATGACAGACTTAGAGACCTTGAGGTGCCATGGTTGATTACAGTTAGTGAGACTGGAAAAGCACTCTGCATTTGATTAACGGCTTCACAGGCACTCAGCATTTTCAACAGTGACATAATTATTTTTTAATGGATGTTTATAGTGATTACTGTTATGCTGCAGGGTTTTGTTAATCATTAGAAAGCTGGCTATCCAGGCAACTGGAATTTAATTATTTGTCTGAAAATTCATTATAATCAAGGGAACAGACAATTAATAACTAATTAAATGCACTGAGATGCTGTGGGAAAGGAGTGTTAATCCTGTTGCTCAGTTGTGGTGGAAAATGGACAGATACAGAGCTGTTTCATGTTAATTTGGAAAAGATGACATCTTTGAAACATAATGGATTACTTAAGAACATCAGTAGTGAACTACAAGCTATTCACTTGCCCAGGCACAGTAAGCTGAGAGAACCCTTTAGATTCTTTCCCTGGTCTGGATTAATTATGATGACTGAGGACTTTGAAAGGTTGCAGATTCCTTTGAGTTAGTGCAAGCATCCAGAAGACAGATAGATTGGCTTATCTGGTTGAAAAACTTCTGGATTATATGCCGGCTGAAACATAAACTTAGGCTAACTCACATCAGAAAAAATGGAAATCTAATAGCACAACAATTGGGATTATTTATGGTACTCGGGCAGGACACATTGCAAAAATCAGACCCAGATAATTAGGAAATATAGTAATACTTTCCCAGAAATCTTTATCCTATTGTTTTATCCAGGATATAGTTAATTAAAAAAAAAAGTCATCATGATCTTTTTTTTACCTAATTCTAGTGGCTTTTCAGAAAACAAATGTTTCAGCTGTTATAGTTGCTAAAAAATATAGATGCTAAAAAACATGGCTAGTATCCAGTAGATTATCCAGTCATCCTAGTTCATGAAGAGCCAGTGTGGACATTGCAGTTAACAGTAACAATGGAAAAGCCAGGAATGAATCTGAGGAGACTAAAACCTGATCTTGCTGGAGTCAATCCCTATTGGTGAGAGAGGAATTTTGAAGTTCTTTGACTAGAGTCTCTCCTGTTCTGTAAGAACAAAACCTTTCAGTAGGATCACAGCCATACCAACCAGATTCCACCATGCTGAAATCAGTACAGCAGCCTTGATTTCATCAGTCTAAAGTGGCAATCCAATGTAAAATGTGGATTCACAGTGAAGCATATTCTGATGAGTTGCTCGTACCTGAACATTGCCAAGTTTTATGGAAGTCAGTTCTTTTTAGACTCCTCCTTAATAACCCAATCTACTTTAAAAAATTTAACTAGACAGAAGCCAGAGTCATGAGAAATGCCATGGTAAATCCCAGTATGACCCAGGGAAGTTCATGAGTTCACATCTCCTAAATGTTCGGGGAACAGAATTTTATTTCTTGGCGACTCAAACCTGGGAAAGGATTTTGCTATGCACTCTGAAATAGGTGCCTTGTTATGTACCAGAGCTGGCTATATTTAATACAGAGGAAATTGCCCCTATGCCTACATAATTTATAAACCACTTCATGATGAAAACCATGAAGAAGAAAAGACTCAAGTTTCATTGGGGAAATTATTTGTTCCATAGCTTAAATTTAAGTTCAGAAGTCTAGCTAGTGCAAATTATAGCACAAGGCATGTAGTTCATGTTTTTCATGTCAAGCTGCTGGATCCAATGAGATGAGAATCTCATCCTTCATTTTTAAAAATTATGTTTTGGGTTAAGAAACATAAAAATAAGACAAGCCACAGACAGAAAAGCACAGGAGAGAGGCAAGGTAAATAAAAAGATACCAAATCATTAGATGCATAAGGATCTCTTGGCTTGATCTGGTGAAATGTTCCATTTTAGGTTGATACCATAATGGAATTCAGCTGAAACTGTGTATGATCTAATGGATGAAAGAAAACATATTCTGTGATCTCCTTGCCATACTGAACACTGTTGCTGTTGATAGCGTATCTTTTAATTCTTAGCATAGTTAAGGAGTCAAGAAATTGTAATAATAATTTCAGAAAGGTATTTTAAGTCTGTTTGCGTCACTTCAATGCTGTTGTTCACAGGATTTCTATGAAGGTATCTTGAAAGTGCTTGGAGATGGTGACAAAAATGAACAAGAAGAAGTTAAGGAGGGTTTAAGTGAGCTCCCTGAAATTTATGAATTACACCAAGACATCCTGAAAGAACTGGAAGAGAGAGTCCTTAAATGGCAAGTAGAATGGCATAGTTTGATGGCCTTAACATACCCTCCACAGCAGGTGGGTGAACACTCATTGGTGATTCCTTATCCATCCCAGCAGAAGTGAAAAGAGTAGAACCTGAACTACTCCGGAAGATTTTGCATACAGATAGGAAGGAAGTAAATGTAGAGGCTGTCAGGCTAAGAAATCAAATACAGAAACATGTGTGCAGTGAACAGCCCATGACTCTGAAATGGCCCTGTCAGTCAGTGTGAGAACAGCCAGCTTCATATGCATTATCCCCTGCCAGTTCTCAGTCATCACCAAGTGGCTTCACACTCATGGCCTGGAGGTCACAGACTTGTGCTGTGGGAAGCAGGAGCAACTCACATCAGAGCTGATCCTAAAGAAGATCTGCTTCCAGAAATTTACATAGCAGCTGTGTAGCTTTCCCTTAAGGGAGAGCCCCTTTTTTCTCAGCACCAAGGCAGGGATCTGCTATCCCAGACTTCCAAGCCAAATGGTCACTGGCAGCCTGTTAGTGGAACTCCATCAAACATCTTTACAGTGCAAAGTCTTTCCATGAGAGAATGAGACCATGACTATGACAGACAACGCTCCAAAATTCATTCAGCTGAGGAGACCCCTGACTTAAGCCAGGCTGCCAGGTTCTTTTGAATGATGGACCATGAAACCCCACACCTCCAATCTGCTAAACTCCAGGAGGCAATGGTCACTGAGAATGGATGATCCTATTTCTGCAGAGACACTGAGCAATTAAGGAAGTCAGTTAAGTGAGGAGAATTTTTCAGTAACAATCCTAAATGTAGGGCACAGGTCTCCTTGCAGCCCTGCACTTCCCAGTCAAAGTATACAACAAGGAAAGGAAGGGCTAAAGGAAACTGTGTTTTGGGTTGTGCCCACCAAGGGACTGTTGGCAGAAAGACTTAAAAAAGTGTCACCAATGATTTATGATTTATACACTTTGAATATAAACAGACAGTGTTTCCAGCTGAGATCTAAAATGTCTTGGGTCCTAAAGAAGCCACAACCTGACTCTAACAGCATGCTGCCAGTTTCCTAAGATGAAAGGAATGCAACTATAAATGCCCTAAGAACTCTGTCCAGAACTACTCTGTAGCACTGGGGATAAAAGAGGACTGTATTGCAAATACTGCCAACACAACAGATATACATATGTTATAGACCTGCTCTCACACAAGTTCCCAGGTCATTACCACACCTGAAGCTTCCAGTAAGCCCTTCCCTGTGCATGCACTCCCCCAGACACTCTGTTGCCCTGGGCATCCCCAAGAACTCATGTTCCTCTATTAAGTATGTTTCCTCTTTCATGAAGTCAGATTTTGTTCTGCTTTCTCCTTGTACATGCTTTACAAACATTTCAATACTGTGCATCTGAATACTGAGACAGATGACAGTGAGGCAGTGCTGAGAAACAGGCAGTGAAGGAGAGCTGAAGACCTGATATTACAACAAATGTTATATTCTCCCCCACGAACAGTACTCAAAGTGCTGCTGCAGTTAGAAGGTCTATTTACAGAAGAGGGAGCCATGTCCTGAAAGGAGCCTCACAGTGCTGCTATGGCAGAGGCACAGCCAAAGGACCAGCCCCCATGCTGGTGCCCATGCTACAGCAGCCTATGATGGCTGTCAGTCTGATCTGAAGCGCTCCCTCTCTCCTGCCATTCAGCCTAGGCTTTAGGTGCACAGTGTACAGGGCCACTGTGGGTCTAACACAATAAGCAAGAAGTATGGCTCTTCTGCTTTACTTTTTTTTATTTATTTGTTTGTTTGCTGCTTCTTTTCTTTCTGTGGCCTTAGGGATGAGCACCAGAAAGTTGCTGATGTTTTTCTCTCCAGAAAATCAAGGCTGAATCACCACACAGCATACATTATGCAGTTTGACAGGAATTTGGCTTTGCTAGATGAAACGTGCCTTAAATATTCCCAACTGGCTGCCATGATTCAGGAGTTTGAGGTAAGGCTCACATGTTTTTTTTACCTGCACTAATGCATGACTTTACCATGGGGATTACTCGAGGATTTTTTTTTTCTGGAACTCCACCAGTGTTCACACGTAGGGTAGAATGGAAGAATAGTCTTCTTTCACAGCCCTGGTGCTAAAACTGAAGTGAGAAGTTCACTTGTGCATGATGTGTTTGTTTCTATCTCTGTTGCCCACACACTCCTGCGTGTGCATACAGAATGTGTGTTGGTGAATCTTCAGATCCGTCAGTATATTTTGCTGAAACACAGTGAAGTGGTTTCTCAGTAACTTTTTAACTTACCAAGTTCTTTGAGGATATGTTAGAGTTAATGACTAGGATTATAACTAAGATGACAATTTGCTGCTGAGCTCGCATCCCCCTGATCTTTGTGTTTCTTCTCTTCCACTGAGGACAGCAGAGCTCTGGTGACAGCCCTTACAGTGTGAAACACCAGCTTCTGAAAGTGGTACGCCGTGTCTTCCAGTATCGTGTGATGCTCACAGGTCAGTAAAATCACTCTCAAAAGTACCCAAGTAGAAACACTCCCCTGATGTTCTGTGCCTCCACTGTGCTACATGTTGATGCCATAACAACTAAAATAGGGCTAAAGCAGTGTGGGATTTCCTGGGAACTTCAATATGCCTAGTTCGGGATTCAGGAAGCATCAGGCAGCCTGGGAAGAGGCAGGCATTTCTATGGGACAGCCATGTTGAAAGGTCACAAAAAAGCATAGTCAGATGCTTTTAGCCACACCTGCTTTCTTCTTGGCTTTTTCCTTCTGTGAATCAGGAGAGGCAGAGTTCAGCCTTACTGGCAACTACGAGGTTTGATTTTTTATTATGTCAAGGGTAGTTATCAGAGACAGTAGAAGACAGGTTACCTCGCAAGTAGATTCTGCACTGCATCCTGTACAGTGGCAAGCACTGTCTTCTTATCAACAAAGCAGTTCTACCCAGTATTGCACTCTAAGTCCTCTGCACAGTACACCTAGAGCTAGTGATTAGTCAAAAACCCAGTCCAATTTTGCTGCATTGTAGGAGGCAGAGATATAAATTTACATTAACAGTACACTTACAGATTTTACATTTACATTCAGGACCATATATATAACTACTACCTGAGTCTTTCCAAGGGGGGGGTTATATTCCTTCACTGCAAGCCACCCCAAATCTAGCAAGTCTGAGCCTGTGAGGAGAGCAGGCTTTCTGAAGCAGGATGTGGCCCCTAGAAAGAATTGGGAACTTTAGAACTGGCTAGGGAAGGAAATGGTGAAATGTAAAAATGAAACTCAGTGTTGTCATGTACTTTAGTCAGAACACAAAAGAGCAAGGATCCATAGACATAAAGATGGAGAAATATTTTGGGAATATGTGTGGGTGGACAAGGATGCAAGATTAGTTATGCATGGGACAGTAAAAAGGAAGCCATAAACCCTGCCCATACAGCTGATGAATGGCAGAGCATACTAGATGGGCCTTCTATAAAAGCAGCAGAACAAAGACCATATGAAAACTTTATTAACAGCACAGATTACCAGCAGTTTCATCTTGCTCCAGACACTTTGATCAAGGATACAACTCATTATTCACAGCTGAGTTTGCTTTCTCAGTACAAGCAATACAAATGAACACTGAATTCCCATACTAGTCTGACTTTCTTCCCTCTCTGGGTGTGTCTATGTTGAGGGAATCTTCCCAGACTTGTGGCTTGCAGCACTTAGCAGTCTCTCATGAGTGTTTGTGGTGCATGCATACAAATACTGCATTTATGTGAAAGGAATTGCCATATCCCTGTCAGAAATGGACCTCCTATCCTCTGTTTTCCCATTTCTGTGGTCCACGAGATAAATTGCAAACATGCAGCATGGTATTTTGTGAGAAAGCTGGAAGGGCTTCAGTGATTGGATTCCATCTATGCTTGAAACAACTTGAGCTCCTCCTTGTCCCAGGTACTGACACTAACTGGGAAAATGAAAGCTTTTGTGTATACTGAGATAAAGTCTGCTGGATTAAGATACTACAGAAAATAGGTTTACTACTTTAGTTCTTCACCTCAAGAAACCCCCCTCTTTGACTAGGACAGAATGAGTCTGGAACAGTGCACTCCTTCAGATTCTCTCTTATCAATTGTGCGATAACTGGTTGGTTCTACCAGATAAAGAAGGGTATTTATGAGAATATTGGTTACCACTTACTGCACCACAACCAAAAGGACTTGTCCACTCAGTCCATAGCTGAGGACAGAGCTTGCAGTGAAAAGGAACACTAAATATTGCCTGATGACATCACATAACCCCTTCCTGCCTGCCTCAGTACAGGCAGATGCTTTCCAGAATGCAGGTAAAAACCAAGTGGAGTTCAAGATGCCAGGGAAGGCACAGCCTTAGCCAGAGAAATGTGTATGGATAAGACATCCAAGGGAACAGACATCCATGCACAGCACCATTCTCTCAGTACAGAGGTCTAGTTCTTAGATGCAGAATTTAGGAGCCTGGACTAATCAGCAAGATAAGAATGAAGTATTTCCAGACTAGGGTCTTAAAACTGTAGCGCTTACATACTACTGTCTTTAAAAGCATAAAGACCTGGACACAGAATAGGCAGGTGTTCCAAGAAAAGTAGTCCAGAAAAACACTGGTTAAAGGTACATAACGCAAATATAATTGCTGTCACACTAAGCACTATTGTATTTATCTAACAGAACCTATTTTCAGAATATGATTGAGTCTGGTAGTAATTATTTGAACCCTGCCTGTACAGAACTAGTCTCCTTCCTGTGCCTATAAAAAGCATATGATTCATTTACTAGAATTGTAAATATTGCGAACAGCATTCCTTCAGCTGGGAAAACAGAATTAATTAGTAAAACAATTATTTGTAAAGTGGTGTTACTTGCAATTCTCTTGACTGATAAACATTTTTTACACTGTTTATTTATTTATACTTGCCAAGTTATGTGAGCTCAAATCTGTATCAATGCTCTTGCATTGATTCGCCAAATAAAATACCATAAAAGATGAGTTTTGCTTTGGAAGGAGGCTATATATACACTTAAATTATTTGGGAATAAATTGCTGTGGGGCATTTCTGTGGATGCCCCTTTCCTGGGAGTGTTCAAAGCCCAGGCTGGATGGGGCTTTGGGCAACCTGGTCTGCTGCAAGGTGTTCCTGCCCATGGCAGAGGGGTTGGAACAAGAGGATACTTAATGTCTCTTCCAACCACAACCAGTGTCTGATTTTGTGATTAGGATTTAATGTTTTAGCTAACAACGCTACAAATTATGTTGATCTGTATTCTGATTGTTGGATTTCAGTGTTTCTTTGATCATTTACTACAGATTACTTGAATAATCTTTGTCCTGATTCTACGGAGTATGAAGCCACACAAGGTAAAATGAAACTGGTAAAAGAAAACTTCTGTTTTGCAAACATTGCTTCTAAAGAGGTGCAGGATCTCTATACTGGCAGTATACAGAAGATGATTATTTTCAAGATTTTGTGTTAATAGGTTAGATGTAAAATCTATAAGAACTGATTATTAGTTTAGACAAAATATTTAGGACAAGAATCCTGTCTTTTTTTTTTATTTATTTTAAATTGAAACATGTGGGCTTCCTATAGTTTTGACGTGATAGAACTTACAGAAGAGGAAAACATCTATACAGGCATAGTGTAGATACTGTAGCTTTGCCCCAGTCATCCAGGAAATCTTAGTCCTCTTTGGCTTTGTAAATATTTGGCCTGGTCATTTTAAAGTCAATTCGGATGGCTCCCCCTGCCTGATTGTGTACCATTATCTATGGTATGCCTACTCTGCTCTGTGAACTTGGGAGAAACCCAGGAGGTTTGAATTGCGCATCTTTATTCTGGATTCCTTAAAGTTACATATAGTTGATAGACATTGCATAAAAAGCAGGTCTGCAAAATCAGGGATAAATTCACTGCTAACACCATCCTTTCCAACGCATAAGATAGATAAAGCAGAAATCTCTTACTCCCACTGAAATAAAAGGAAGGTTTGTTTGTGCTGTCTGTGGGAGTAGTTTCCAGGCTGGAGTAAGTAGTAGTAACATTGTATTGATGAAATCAATTCACCCCTCCTACACTGATTATAAATCCAAACCAACACATTGCAATAAAGTCAGTGGTTGACTGAAAGTCAGTTTATTCTGCCCAAGAGCAGAGACTCGCACAAGATTTAGGACCCTAGTCACTGACTGTTTAAAATACAGCTATACCTGTAATTTAAACAATAGCAGGGCAGACTCTCAAGCCCTCTGACCACAATTGCCTATCTCATTTGTAGTTAGGGGATGCTTGTGCCATTCCTAGCCAGTATGCTGCCAAGTTACAGACAGAAATTGATAGAAAGCCCTGTGCTACAGGGGAAGGGATGTGAAATAGGGACCTGAACCATGTTATCCCACTGCTCTCAGCCCCAGCAAACATGTCCTAGCCCAGGATATTTGCCAGTGGAGAATCCAGGAGTTAATTCATGTCTCCACTTCATACACATTTCTGTCAGAAAGGGATGACATGTCCTCTCCCTCAGCAGTAAGAGGTACAGCTTAGACTGCCATGCTATTCGGTGGCTAAAGTTGGGTTACATTCATCTCTCTGTATGACAAGACATTGACAAAAACATCTGCAACTAGAAAACATTATAAAAAAGATTTAGTGCCATCCTAGGTGCTTAAAAGGGTCCTCATAAGCTCTCTGGGTCAGCACAAGCATGATGCAGTTTCACACAAGAAAATGAAGGCAGGAAGAGGAGACAGCACTGTCTGTCATGTCAGAGTTGCTAGGCAGTTACATTATGAAAGTGACAAAGAAGCCAAAAGATGTCCTTGCAAACAGCAGGGATTTGAGTTATTTTTCTACTCTTTTGTGTGATATATGGTGTTTGTTTTCTTTCATCCCTCAGCTGCCTTAGTCATAGTTTCTGAAATCACGGACCAAGCCAATGACAGCATGCTCCAAGCGGTGAGTCCTACACATGCTCTTCTGATCAATAGTGTGTTTTCTGTTCAAGTGAATACATATATTCATTAAATTCTGAATCCTCCTCTAAGGTGAGACTCAAGGGCTTATACAGATCTGGTTTACAGTACTGCAGATAGGGAGTTCGTCTGTGCCCTTTAGTGCAGCTGTGCAAGATGTAAGACACTATAGCAAATAGCACAAAGGGGTTTTTACCCTCTTGGGGTTCAACTCACTTCTTTATTATTTCATTTCCTGAGCAGTGAGAGGGTTGTTAATAATCGTTCAGGCATCAAAACATGAAATTCAAGAGACAAAGCATCACATATAACATCATCACATTAAGATGATGCCAGTGAAGGATAGGACTGAAATATCAATCTTAGTAAGGGCTTGTTTTCAGGTAGACTTTTAAGGCTGAAGAAATGAATGCATATGAATTGTTAGGGAAGAAGACACTAATCGGTTATGAAATTAAAGAATGGATGTAGGTTGAAGGGAGGATGTCTAACAAGCCTGGAGTTTTATCATGAAAAGGAATTTAATCTGAACCCTCTATAAACTAGACTCTGAAACTACAGACTTACTAAGCAAAGTTTTCAACTGGTTTGATTCTGATTTTCCTTCTCCTCAGGCAAAGAATTTATAATCATATTTTTCCATTATTAAAGCAGTCTTTGTACCAAAATAAATATTTCATCAAAAACCTGAGATCTCCTGAAAACCTTCCAGAAAAATCCGGAGAGTTTTAGGAGTATCAGAGCTTTAGGGATATCTGTGTCAGAGGTTGATAACTCCAAGAGCTCAGTGCCTAACAGATCAAGGTCACACATGTTTTCCTGGCCCCTCTGATTTCTTAGATTTCACTTAGATATAAGGGATATTTATATAAATACTTTTTTGAAGTTAGAAATATATGTAAGTGGCTAAAATCAAATTTGCTGTGTTGCATTGCCATGAAACCATTTTGTCTGTACTAAGCCATGCTTTAATTTGAAGAATGTCATCATGTCATCTAAGTCTTACACATGTCACAGACTGTATAATAATTGCTATTAATAATGTCTGTTTTGGAGTAATTTCATCACAGATTCCAAATAGATTTTTACACTTATTTTTTTATCATATCATCAGAGCACATCTACTCTTTTTCAATAAGACTCCAGCAGTTTTTCCTGGGAACTATTAACCCAGGATTTTCAAGCAAATTATGACCATACCTATCTCCACAGCAATTTTACCACATAGGAAAATATTACCTTCAATTTACAAACAGAAGTACAAGGCACACCATCACCACAGAGTATTATGTTTATCTGTAATTCCAGGAGATGAACTAAGCAGGGTTTGTATCGCACTCTGAATATCTACAATCTGTTAGAGGCCCTGAGACGCTAAGAGCTATAAATCACTGTTGCTATTAACAGCTGGTGAATTCCTTGGGGAGGCGTTCCTGCTGCACAGACATTATGATAAAATTATGGAAGCTGCAGTTCACTGCTAAAGTGGCCACAGCAATATTTCTGACACCTACTTCTACAGTACTGTCTGGGTGGAGCTTTTATTCCTTAATTGTAGGATTGTGAAGGATCTTTGAAAGAAGGATGATGATAGTTTAAGACCAGTGAAGAAAGCTATATAAACTGGGAATTTTGGGGAACTGACGGGAAACTATGCCCCCCCCCCTCAGCTGTCCACATTCCCAGATAAACCACTATCCTTCACATGTAATGGCTGTTTGACTTCCTTCAGGAAATGTGTTCAATACTTCTCTGTCCATTTCCTGGTGAACATGTGTCCATATTTCAAATATCAGCATTTCAAAAGGCGCCTCTGCCAGCAGTCCTGAGAAAAGCTGGGCTGCTGCAACTTCTCTCACTCTGGTAAAAACCCAGATGAGTAGTACTAGCACTGGCATGAGTGTTCTCACAGGAGAACACTGCTTTTTCTGCAGAAGAAAACCAGGTTTTCATGGTGGAAGCTGTCAACTGGACAAGTTTTGCCAGGATAAAATACTCCAAAGGACAGGAAAGTACTTTGCAAATATCTTTTGCAAAAGTCAGCTGTCCCATGATCCCTGATACTTCTTGTGCTATTGGTTTATATGTTGTTTCCACTTTATTTGCCTATAGTATTTTAGAAGTGACCTGAAATAATCCATTTGTTATTTCCTGCTTTGCAAAAGAGATACCTGACTGCTGAAATTCTTGAAAATGTGTCAACTGTCAATTACATTGCATGGGCACAGTGCAGCCCTGTGCTGGTCAAGCCTTGTAGGTATTTCCATGTATTTGACATCCAGTTACTGGTTAAGAGCTAGACTTAGTATCATGCTAAACAAGTGCTGTATTTCACTAAGACAGTAAGATAGGGAGGTATTTCAGGCTTATCTCAAAAAGTAAGCCTAGATAGGTATGTGAATTGTGTTAGCTGAAATCCAGGGTAAATTGGCCTTGACATACCATCATGTTGACTTGGATATGCTCCTTCTGGTAGCTGTGATAACTTTCTTAATTAGCTGATTCTGTAGACACTACTGATTTATATCAGGCAGAGACAGTGTATGATCTAATCAAGTCTCACTAATCCCAGGGATATATTAATGCCAGTCAACGGAGCAAAGGAAAAGAGACCATTGCCTGTTGTAGCAGAAAACTGTACTCAAAGGCTGTCAGGTCACAAAACTGTATCAAGTATGGTCCTTAGTCTGTAGTTTATCTGGGTGTATAACTGAAGATACGGGATACAGTGGCTAACTTAGATAGGAGACTCCTAATTTTTAGGCATATTCCAGTGATGATTCACTCCTGCTGAGCAGCCCATTCTACTGTTCTGATCAGATAAAAATCACAGGTGAATCCTATGCACAAACCTGTCTGTTTTAAAAGCCTCACCTGCTAAACGAAAGGATATTTGAAAAGACTAGCAATATTGCAAAGGTACAGATAACCTTCTTCCTTCTTATATTTTGATTTTTTATGGGAGCACAGACTTATCTAGGTTAATCTTATTTACCATCTTCACAGGTAAGTTCATGCCTGGTGCCAGTGCCCACTGACTGACTGTATTTTAAGGCCAGGTAGATAGTTAATAGTATCAGAATCATAACCTTGAATCATAAACTTCCTGATTTTTGCTAAGCACCCAAACAGAAATGCAGCTTCATTGCCTCCTTACTAGAGTACCTTATAAATCCCCTGTTGCAAAGGCATGAATCCATTATCACAGAATGTAAATCTTCAGATAATCCTAGCAACAGTCTTAAAGTATCAAAATGTGCTTTGGATTATCTGTGTCATGGCACTTACACACACGCCTTTGGAGCAGATACTGTACTTTGTCACTATTTTATTAGTTCCCAGTGCCAGAAAGTTGGCAAAGATGCCAATGTATAAATACCGTATGAAGTTAGCAGTTTCTTTGGAAGGTGAATGGGGAATCACGGTAGAAGAACTGTAGAAGGTCACAGCAGATGTGAATGCAGGTGATGAGGTTTTGTAAAATCCATAAGGCAGGAAGAAGACTTACTGGGTGTAAATCCTTGGTCTAAGTTCTCTCTGAAACCTAATTCTGTAATATCAGTTCTAAAGAAATAAAATGGCGAGGAGGGGTGAGGGAAATTTTGCCTGCTTGTATAAAAACAGACTCCATGCTGCCTTCTAAATGCTGTTTTTCTCTCCCAGGAAAACTTGCAGAAGCTAGTACACATTGAGCACAGTGTGAGAGGGCAGAGTGACCTCCTCCAGCCAGGAAGGGTGAGTGCTTCAGGCAGACCTATGCTGGTAAGGGCATTGTTTCTGGCCAGCAACACATCTGCATAGATGTAGACAGCCACGTTTCAGATGCCTACAGAAGTTGTTTACTGAGCAATTGTGATACGAGTTGGAGCACTGGTTTGTGTAAAAAACATCACTCTGGCAGTTGCACAAAAAGAAGGCCATGCTGGGAAAGACATGCATTGTGTCTACTTTTACATAGAGTAGGATTTTCACTTCAGCTGTCCTCGGACACCCCAAGAGTAGTGTATTTTGATGGAGCTACTGCTTTCCTCCTTATATACTCCTGTCAAAATACTGCAACTCTAGCAGAAATTGCTTCCAGCCTGAAAAGGCTCTACACTTTATACAGCTGGCTAAGAACCTTAAATTAGGGCAATTAATTTGTTTTCAAATTTATATTTTCACCATTCCCCCATGGTGCTTTTAATAAAAGATGCTGTTTTTAAGAAACACATCAACAGAAATGTGAGGAGTGTACAGCTGTCTTGCTATCCACATCAAATGCAAATTTCTTCCTCTGACTTTCAAACCTGTCCAGTTTCCTCAGCTCCAACCTGCTTCTACGGTTCAAAAGATTTCTTTCTTGAGCTCCGCAACTCTAAATTTCCCTTCAGTCCACCAATATCTTTAACAAAATTCATGAAGCAATTTTCAAGGCATGCATACTCATAGCATAAGAATACTAATCAGCCAAATACTGCAGTCAACCTTTGTTTTTCTCTCTAACATCAGTATTCTTGCTTGCTCTTACCAGGTAATGCTTTAACAAATTCTGCAAAGCCCAGCATACAAAATTTACAGGATTTGTCTCTTTGATTATAAACTGTTCTAGAGTGGAAAAGTACACTAGAATCTGTTCTCCATCTGAAAAGCGCAGATGACTGTTAATCCACTGATGTAGTTCAGTTATGGCAGGCTTTTTCAAACGTTCCTGCAATGAAGTTCTAGTGTGCTGGTTTAGCTGCTTACACAGAGAGTCCTACCTACATACATAGTAACAAGATGGACTGAAAAAGTATTGTGCTTGCAAAGTTATACAAATTATATATGCAATTATAGTTAAGTTGGTGTAGCATACTAAAATCCAAGGTTTCAGCTTTTCTCTTTGGTCTATTTTAGAGGACTTTTAAAGACAAGAGTTCTTTTCTAAAGCCCATTATATATTAGCTTTCGATCTGTGACAGTCATCTCTGAGCACAGTCCACAGTGCAGAAAGAGTAGGCTGAGGACAAGTGGGTTTCCAACCCATTTTGTACTGACATAAATGTAAGCCATGAAGAGCTAACCTGGGCAAAGACTAAGCCAGATCATAAGGAGTAAGGCTAGAAACAAGTGTTGAGGTTCTCTATCTCTTGTGCTGATAAATGGCGTTGGAATAGCTCCTTCCCCTGGAGAAATACTCTCTTTTTGCCATAATATTCAGAATGAAATCTCAGGATTATAATCTGCTGTTTTCTCCTTCAGATCTTTGTTAAGGAGGGAACGCTGATGAAAGTCTCTGGTAAAAACAGGCATCCTCGACATTTGTTCTTGGTAAGATTTTTTTATATTTTTACTGTCTCTCTCATATATTTCCATGCATTTGTGCAACCCTGAAGCCTCGCAGATTTTAGGTTACAAGTCCTTTAACCATCAACAGTGATGTGGTGAGTTAGTTCCTGTTGCTAATAGGGCTGTAGTCCTTTCACAAGTCCCATCGGCCCACATACAGGGATATGGGCTGTACAACCCTCTGCTTGTGCCACAGTTACATACAGCCTTCACCAGGACATAATTCTGCAAAGAAGTGCAAGTTTTCAAGGGGATCAGGAGGATGAGAACTCCTGAATACCTTCAAGAATTAAGCTGCACACTTGAAAGTCCTAAAACCTTAGAAGATTTAATCAGAAGCAAAAGAGAATACCCTACTGCTGAAGTAGCTGAAATTTTCCTTTGGTCACACTTGGGAGGGATTTGTATCTTTGAAACTGAAAGACTGGGTTTTAGCTCCTGCTGTCCACATATATGTGAATTACCTAATAATTTTGTGCATTGCCTCAGTGTGGTTCTTCTAAACACACACCTCCAGCTTAGTGTGGATTAGAACAGTTTTCAGTGACAGTTTGCAACACTCTTCTAGGATAATTAGGAGAAATGGACCTTTCATCACCTGGCTGGAATACTCTTTACAAGGGTCCACAACCCTACTGCAAGTATTTGCAAATCAAAACAAATGAAACCCCACTGTTTTGGAGATATACTATGAACACTTACATTTTCTGTTTTGCATTACACACTCCATTGAGCAGTTAGAGAGTGACTCCAGGCTCCTGAGCTCTGTTTTCAACTTTTCAGGTGGCTTATTGTAAAACCACATGCATTTTTATGCAATTATCAATATGAAGGAAAATATGATACTTGCCCGGGTCTTAGGACTTTGTTACCTGCTTACCTGTTAATGTTTGAAAAATTCTTTAGAGCTCCATCCCAGAAAAAAAAAGCCGTAAAGAACTGAGCATTACTGCTGCTATTAATATTAAAATATTGCTTGCAGAATTTATTTTAAAATAAATGAATTATATGCTTGGAATCTGTATTTTCTGCTGCCTTTAAGTGCTGACAGCTTTTCACCATGGGATCATTACAAGGAGGAAAGATGGCTTATTACAGAACCATATATTTTGCAATATTCCTTCTTATTTCTCCCTCTTACTTATAACTCCCATTTGTGCATGAGTGTATGCACAATCTTCTTTCGCTTCTCAATCACATATTGCAGTCATAATCAAAGATCAGATGGGATGGGACAGAGTGCTGGTGCTGCACTTTCTTGATGATTTCAGTGGTTTCTGTGAAAATCTACTTTCATGTACTGAAAATGATGGATTTCACACAAATCTTCAAATATGAGATAGCTGCAGTTCTGTTTTACGGAGTCAGCATCAATGGACTGTAACAAGTGCAATAAACGGCAAAATCATGACTTTCTGTGACTGTCACAGGAAAAAGGCTATGCCAGAAACTCCAGGAGCTGGTCTTGAGAAACAACATTCACAGCAGCAGTAACTCTGAAGTCTACTGATGACCACTTAATAACAGATGATAATTACATCTCTACTGATCTCTCTTCTGAAACACTTGCCTTTGCTAGTATTCAAAATTATTTTGGAATTGTGGCTAAAGCTGGGAGAAAATTCCAAGACGTCACTACCGTTTAGTCTTCCAGTGTGGCGTGTTGCTGCCATCATAACCTATTACTATGGCAAACACGGAAGTGCTACAAATTAGCTATTGTAACTTCTATAGAGAATTTGAAAGGAAGATCAGAAATCAGGTAGATAATAAACCTTGAGAGGAAAGTAATTTAAATGTGGGATAAACTTATTTAAATTTCAAGTCATCCAAAATGGTTATATCAGCTTGAAGGTCATAAGGGGCCAAAAGTATTATTGGAACAAAACAAGCACAGATGGCCTACCAACCATCACTGCCAACACCTTTCACTAACAGGCCATGCCTACAGGAAAATATCCTTCCTCTGTCAGTGCTGTCTTGATTCTGATGCCTGGGGACACTGTGGAAGAAAAACCCATGCCAAAACCCTAAGACTAGAATAATTTCCCAAACATTGTCTCTTAAAACTGACATTTATTTAAAAATTTGTCTTCGAAGGACCATATTATAATCCTTTGAAGCCACTTGCAAAACTCAGGTTTGTGTATTATTAAAAACCCAAATCTTTCAGAACTTCTTTTTAATGCTTCACATGTCAGCAGCAACTCAAAAAGATCACTAGAAGCTAGCATGTATAGATGGAGTTTGGCTTAGTTTTGATGGAATAAGTGTATTTACCTTCTATCCCAAAGAAATTTTTACATGAATAGCATTTTCCGAAGTTCTTAGTATGGAACTTACTCTGATTGAAGTTAAATCAGAGGACCTGGAGAGAATTTCAGAGCAAGAGTACACGCTGAAGGATAACCCTGAGAATTTAATCCCTACACATGCCAGGAGATGAGCCCATCAAACTGAAGTTGTAGTTAGAATATGCTGTAAAACTTGGGTGTGTGCTAGACTCCTACTTGGCCTGTGCTATCAAGGTATGCATTAGTGGTGTGCTGTGAATATATATCTGCCCATAAGGACCACTGTATGTCTGTGCACAGCATGATAGTGTAAAGAAAAATTTCAAATGTTTATGGTGTTGTGTGTATCATAAAGTTACATGAGCTGGCTGTTTTGTGCAGGCTGATGGTATTGTTGAATCTGGTGTTTCCTGGCAGGATGTTTGATGAGTTTTGCTGTGTGTCTGTTTCCTGAGCTCAGTCTCTGTTTGCAAGGATGTTGTGGCCTCCGTGCAGCACAGTATGGCCTGCTGAAACTGGCATGTCCCCTAACTGCCCCCAACCACAAGACTTTGCAACTCAGAGCCCGTCTCTTATCTCACCCTTCTAAGAATTTCTCTACAAAGGCCACTTGTTTTGAAAATGGGTTGCAGGAAGCTGCTATCAAATGGGAGACTGTTTAATGCTCTATCTGGCAGGGTTGGAGTATAGGAGATTTTTGGAGTCACAGCTTGGAAAACACAGCTCCAGCACACATTCAGATTGCTCCATTAACACTCAGGGCGTGTTTAACTCAGGCTTGTATAGAAGAAGACAGGGTTCATAATTAACTAGCCTTTAAAACATTCAGAAAAAAAAAACGTGGTAGAAGCTTTTGGACAGAGTATATCACATATGGATGCCAGCAGTTCAGCAGGGTATAAACTTTTTTGGATCAATCCATTTGAACACTGTAGGTTAGAAAACTTGCATTGGCTCTAATGTTACTGGATACCTGTCACAACCGACAGAATTGTAAAAAGATGATGGGGGGAAAGGAAAGCAGTAACAGAAAAAAAGGGAATTAAAGATGAGACATATCCTCCTTTCTCTGTGTTGTCAACTCTTGTTTTGGGGAATGTGTGTGCATGGAGAAATGCAGAATAAGAGTATGTGCTCCAATATCAAATCCTGAGCAGTCTGGGAATCCCAATTACTCAAAAGTATTCTGGCCAACAAGAAGTGTGTCTGAAATCCAGGGATTTGTGGGAACTTCCCATAGGGCTCTAGCAGTCCATCTCTACTGCAGATGTCTGAGAGGCTGCAAGATCAGCTTTCATCATCAGCCAGTCCTCTCTACTTCAGGGAACACAGGACAGTTGAAGCAGGAGGATGCATGTAACCACTCGTACTGATGCTAGTTCTGTCCATACCATTCAAATGGCCATCACTCAGGTCTTTACTGTGCATGTGGCAAAGGAGACAGCAGTGAGTGAAAACCCTTTCTTTCTTCATGAATTTGTGTGCCTTGCTTCACAAGATTTGAAAGATTCGTCATAATTTCACTGAATCAAGTTTTGGCTAGTGGGACTTCCAAATCACAGCCTACTGCTAAATAGGGAGAAAAAAGAAGGAGGAAAAAATTTCCAATGGACAATTATAAAGCAAAGTAATGTGTTGTAAAATCTTGGGATATTAACCAGGGTTGTCATGATAATGGTGTGCACCATGATGTCGTCCTTTATCAACAGTAATAAAAGAATAAGCAGCTTTTTAAATAAATGTATAACTTTTAAAATACATAAAATTAATTGAGTTTGCTATTCAAGAAGCCTCATAGCAGATTATGCCAGGATCCTGAAAATCTCTCCCAAGAGTTCACTTGCTTGGGCTTAGTGCCCAGGTGCTACAGGACCCATTTTAGAGCCAGTGCTCTTTAATATCTACATGAACAACAGGGATGCAGGACTTGAAGAGATACTAAGTTTGCCCATCATGCTAAACTGGGAGGAGCTGTCAACTCCCTCAAGGGCAGAGTGGCCTTGCAGAGAAACCTTGACAAATTTGAGAGATGAGCAATCACCAACCATATGAAGTTTAAAAAGGGCTAGTGCTGGGAAGGGGCAACCCTGTAGTGTAGACTGGAGCGCAACATTGTGAAAAGGGACCTGGGGGTCCTGGTCAGCAAAAGCTGAATATGAGTCAGTTGTGCCCTGGCAGCCAAGAGGGCCAGCTGTGTGTGGGGGCCATCAGGGTCAGCATCACCAGCTGGGTAAGGGGAGGCGATTGTCCTGCTCTGCTCTGCAGTGGGGCAGCCTCACCTTGAGTACTGTGAGCAGTTTTGGGCAGCACAGTACAAGGAGCTAAAGCTGTTAGAGGATCCAAAGGGAGCAGAGAGATGGGGAAGGATCTGGAGGAGAAGCCATACAAAGAGTGGCTGAGGTCACTTGAATCGTTCAGCCTGGAGGAGACTGAGGTCCGACCTGATTGTGGCCTGCAGCTCCCTCAGGAGCTGCAGTAGAGGAGCAGCACCAGTTTCTGCTCTCTGTGACAGGATCCAAGGGAATGGCATATAGCTTTCAGGAGATGTTAGACTGGATATTAGGAAAGGGTTAAGGTTAGCTAACAGCCCCAGCAGTTCATCAAGTTACAGCTTGTTTTGGGTATCCCCCCCGCAGGAGAATGGGCAGGCAGACCTGCAAGCCATATTGCAAATTACTGATTTTGCCTTTCTTTTCATATAGATGAATGATGTTCTACTGTACACATATCCCCAGAAGGATGGCAAATACCAACTGAAAAACACCTTGGCTGTGTCAGGCATGAAGGTAATGCTTCATCTGTATTAAAAGCTTGAATTAAAGTTTTATAGTGAGCTGCTGCTGCTTTGCTGGTTTATGTCTCATATCCAGCAAGGGGAAAGAGGGGACAGACCTGTTATCAGGGCACTCTCTTGTCTCTTACAGGAGACAGAAGGAAACCTGGTAAAAATCAAACATAAAAAGATTATCTCTGTGACTTAGTATGACAGCCTTATTCAGACTGCATAAATAATACAAGCCAAAATCAGTTACCCTCTGATCATGAAAGAGAAACAGAAAATATTTATTATCCCATTTTGTCTCCAGCCAATGCATTATTGTTCCCTTCAATGTATTCACTAGAGCTTAGTCTGCCTGGTTTTAAACTTCTGCTACTCAAAATTGACACATGGCTGCTTTTCATTTGCCTTTTAAATGTTTTCATCAAAAGCATTAATGGTTCAAATAGCAATTAGCCAACTTTATGGGGAAAAGGTGTATTGGGAGCAATTTCATGCAGTGATACAAACCACTTTCTTCTTCAATAAAATTATAAATTGCAAACACAATTAAGCTGTCCTTACACTCTTTCCCTAAGTACTCATTGGCTCCAGAACATATGCAACAGGAGATATCGGACCAAAGAGGTCTATTAGACCTTCATAACTGTTCTATAGCTAATATTCCAAGTTGTATTTATATGAAAGAGGATTTGAAGTGACAAGTCAGGAGTCTGATGATCTAGAAAACACACAGGATGAGAATTACTAATCATTAATTTCAGTGGAATGACATAGGAAGTTTAAGATATTGTGAAAAGATGATGGGGACCTGAGAATTTAAAACCAACTCAGGGATCCCAACAATTCCTAGGAACTGCCAAAATGGTCTACTGTTAAGTGAAAAGGAGTTGTGGAGCAAGTACTTACTGAGGTAGATTTGAAACACTGAGTCACTAACATAATGATGCTTGTTAGTAAAAATGTATGAAACCATGAAGCTATGTTTCGTCTCACTGGCTATTGCTATTAGCAGGCTACTGATATGCTCTATGCTAGGGAAAAGATTTTTTTCTGTGCGGTAGCTTTTAAGTTGCCTTACTCCAGACAGGCATTCACTGAACTGAAGTGCTTCATTATATAATGCCTGCATGTCAGAAAAAAGCGATTTCTATTAATTGCAAGCATAGACCAAAATGATCTGACACTTGGCAGACTAATCATCTTCTAAGCTTGTCATTAAAACTGAATCCTTATAGATATTTCATCCTTATGGGCTGGATTAAGCGATTTTTTTTCCTTCACCATACCATGATATTGAAATAGAGATCATTCCTTATTACAATAGCAATACAAAAAACCCAAATGCCCATCTTTTTGCATTGAAATGTGAAACAGATGGTTGGGATATTAGACATCATATGCATTGAGACTTGTCTGGTGTACTGATTATAGACAGTTTAACTCATGTCCACATTCATGTTCATGGCATTTTTCCTAGGTCAGTCGTCCAGTGATAGAGAAAGCCCAAAACATCCTGAAGATTGAGTATGATGAACATTGCCTGACCCTGTCAGCAAGGTACTGTTCCCAAATATCCATGGCAGAGGGTATTACATTCTAGAACTGTATCTCTAGATTAGTCCAACCAACACTCGAGACTGAAATGACATCTCTTTCTTTTTTAGTTAGCATTTTTCTGACTGCTATTGGTGACAGACAATGGCTAAGTACTTGATTATGCAATCAACATTCATTATAAATGTGAGGCTCATAAACTGTAACTAATTCAATTAATGTACTCCCTAAAGACTAGAAGATGGCTCTTGATAACATCTTGAAGAGAAAAAAGAAGCATGAATACTTTCCATTATCTCTCACATTCTTTTCCTGTGACAAGAGGCGTCTGTTGTATCTCCCTTTTATGAGTTCCCTTGTTACCTCGTTAGCTCTAGGGCTGTAAAACTCCTGGAGAAAACAGTAATTAGGTAATACCGGCAACAGATATAAAAGTATTTAATAGTGCTTTAGTGTCAAAGTCAAAATTAAACCTTACTGGTAACCTCATGGGTTTTTCTAATAAAAGGAATTTCAGTAATGAGCTTGTGTACTGCTAGTATTGATTGCAAGTGGGAGTCAAGATCTCTGTCCTCGGATCCCAAGCCAGTGCCAAAAAGAGATTGTAGGTCAGTTTCTGATTGGAAAATAGCAGTGTACTGTATTTTTCATGGTTCTAACCCATAACTATCCCACTAATTTACCTACAACTATGGCAGAAAGGTAACTGGTTTGTTTTCCACATGTAGTTTATTACAAAAGATATAGCACACTAGCAGTGGTATTAAAATTAATTCTTCCAAATAACAAGTTCTTCAGGGCTTTTAAATACTGACTTCCACACCCTTAGTCTGTAACCACAATGTGTAACAGAATGCCTAGAAGCACAGCAGACTTCCTAAGTTACACAGTACAAGAGAAAGACAGGGATGACACTTTCTTATTCAGAATCAGAATTTGGAGCTTTCATCCTTCCCAGAGCACCTACCATCTGTGGGGCGTGCTCAGCTACCTGTCAAAGCCTTTTGGTCCATTTCCTTTTATAACCACAACCATATGTGGGATTTCCTTACACCTCCACACTCTTCACAATCCTCAAAATATACTCACAATAATTCTGAATTCCCTGCCAGTTATGAAAGCAAGATGTGTACAGTCCTTCTGTATTGTAAAAGGGAAACTCTCTTGCACGTCCCCTTTCCGCAGAGCAACTGAAGTTGTCATCCCTAGTGAGCAGCTTGGGATGCACTGCTTGCATTATTAGGATGTTTCTTTGCCTTTTGTACTCATATCCATGCTTAACTAGCATAAACAAAGTCTGTGAGGCAATTGTGTGCTGTGTTTATTTGGTAGTAGATAGAACCAGAGCCTGAGACTAAGGTTACCCTTCTGATAACAGACAGGCTGGGATAGAGCCCCTTCCCTCTCCTTGTGCAGCTCATTCTGTGACCAATCTGCCATAGGTCACCCAAGAACAGTTATTCCTTTTGTACTGGCTGGCAGAGCTAATGAGATACCTGTGAGCCAGCAGCCAGCATGCTCTCCTAACTCCATTGCACAACATCCTTGGCCTGTTTCGCTCACCAAAAGAAGCACCAAAGACAGAAAAGTACAGAAGACTTCCAGTATCCCTAAAGACTGTATAATTTACTGCTCTCACTGAGGGGCTGCAAGCTGCACTAAAGGCCAGTGGTTAACAACCAAAATGCAAACTTTAAAGTCTTTATATTTGTATGAGACAAGGTGAGTGAACTACAGCACGGGTGCCAGGGACTAAAGACAGTAGACTTAGGATGACCAAAGTGCAGAAGTCAGCATGGCTATATGAGCAGATGGCACTGTAAAGTCCTTCCATTTCCTGCTGAAAATGTCTCATTCACCTGAAGAACCATGTTAATGGTTTAGTGGGGAGCTGCTAACAGATTTGAGCACAGCACCTTCATGGAAAAGGCTCATATGCTCTTATATCTTTATTTGCATTTCAAAAATATTAGTCTTGGACACAGGGATAACCCTGTGGTGCTTATATAAAATACCAGAGATAATAATAGGAGAACACAGTCAATATTACCTCCTGAAAGGATAATTTAGAGCAATAGTGGTAGCACTGTGACAAAATCCCATCCTGGTCCAGTTTCTGTGTTATGTGGATGTCCCCTGCTGTCTAGTGAAATGCAGTGACAAGATGACCTCCTTTATTTGCTTAATGATGAGTATATGAGCCAACGTGGAGAACTGGAAGGTCAGCACAGAAGGTGCATCAAAAAAATCCCACAGGGACCAAATGTGACAATGGTGGATCAAGGGCTGAGCTTCTTTGAGTGTCAGAGGTTCAGCAAAAGTTCCTCTGAGCCTTCATGGAACCCATGAAATAGCTAATTAATAACTATGCAAATTGGCATAACTGATCTTACTCATCAGCAGATGGGTGTTATTCCCACATTTAGTCACTAAAAACCTGCAATTACTTCCTAGATATTTTTAATTGAGTGGAGAAGAGGCTAAAGGGGCCAGTTAGATATCAGACTTTTGATAGCATATTATCCTTCTTACCTGTCTTTTCTAAAGTGGCTTTAATTTCCATCACTATATGAGCCATGATTTCCTTTGTGGGCTTTTGGGATTTTTTTAATGACATTTTAATTTTCAAGTGAAGAGAATTTCCATGAAAGAATTAGCAAGACAAGTGTTTAAATCAGGAAAGTCAGAACTTCTTTTTGTGTTTTCTAGGCAGTGGACATGATTTGTCTGGAAGATACAGATATCTTCAGATTTCTTAGAAAGTGTTATTTGCAAGATGGTAACTTTGGTCATATTAAGGAGTGATTAGGCTAAATAGAGCTCTGAGCAACCTGGTCTAGTGAAAGGTGTCCCTGCCCATGGCAGGGAGTTGGAATGAGATGATCTTTAAGGTCTCTTCCAACCCAAACCATTCTGGGATTCCATGACTAGTAGTGTGACTCTTGACAGAGGTGATCTCCTGTAACATAGATCCTTAGCTTCCAGAGGTTAGCCAATTTGTAGCACATACAGTAGCTCAGAGTTTCTGCTCCAGGCTTGTTGAATTTTGCAAAGGCTGATTTCAGACAAGGACTTACGCTCATAGGGCAGAGGGACACCAAATCAAAGATCATCAAGAAAATCTGGCATTTCCTCTCTTTTTGTGCCCTTTTTTTTTTTTAAGACAGCAAAAAACAAATTGTTCGTGGATGTCTTGTTGGCAAGACTTCATGAGGACAGTGTGAGGAAATCACAGCTGAACAGCATCTGGCAACAATTCTACTGCTAGCTTTTACAACAAAGTCTAGTGGGTAGCTTTAATGTGAGTGGCTGGTATGATTTGGAGAGGGGAGACCATGCTGAGTTGTATTCCCTCCTGTGACTGAGGCTAGAAACTGACTACAGCCGTGCAGAGTTTCAGATGAATAGGAAGTGCACAGTTTGAAGTCAGCAGAAAAGAACAGCTAAAACAGGCAGGATACCTCACGGCTGTAACAGAGCAAATGCATCTGTGAAATAACAGGCACCCTGCTACTTTTTGGGGATAGCTGGACTAGGAGGGAAATGCGAAGTGCTCCCTGGTTTGCCTTGTGCACAGGGGGCATCTAGGGGCCAGTCTGGAGAATTACTGGCCTCCACGTGTAACTGCAACTCCAGGGAACACCTTCCTTCACTAAAGGCTGTCCTGGCGTCTTCTGTTCCAGGAGACTGAAGGTTGTCTGTGAAGAAGCTAAAGGAAAATTGAATCACTCACATTTCTACCATGGGCAATACACTTCTGCATTTCCCAACATGCAATTCATCTAAGCAGCCCACTGTAGAGATGAGCATAAATACACCTGCTTTGAGCAACCCATATATGCCAACACTCTATGCACTAGAGTGTCTAAAAGATAGAACAGACAGGACAAAAAGAGACACTTCATATTGTGTCCTGTGTGATCTAAGACTGAGCAGCTTATAGCAAAGCCAGAGACTACTTTGAAAAATTTTCTGGGCATTTAGTTCCTTCTCAGTCACAGTCCTAAGCATGGAGCTACACTAATCATCACTCTGCATATGTCCAACAGTCAATTTTGTTCCTGGTCAGAAAATTATCAGTTCAGTGCAGTAGTGGGGAAAAGCAAACATTTATGAAGTGAAACTTTTCTCCTCTGAACAGCTTGTTTCAGTCCCTGCTGTGCACAGCATTGACTGCTCTGCTGTATTTCATTCCCCAGCTCTTGCTCGGAAAGGGATGACTGGTACAGCTGCATCAGCAAACACATCCCAGATGACTGCAAAGCTCACAAGACTTCGACTTTCCACAGCAGCGTGGAGGTAAAAGGAGGCCAAATCTTTCTCTTTTCTTTGAAAAGGGAAGGGAGAGAAAGAGAGAGAGGAAAGGAGGAGAGTTATACAATGCAGAGTTCCTGCAGGCATTCTATTTTCATTTAAACAAGTATGCCAAGCTTGAACGGTGAAACTCATCACAGCTCATGGGCCACCTCTGAAACATTAATCACACTCCATACTCTGTGGATTTTGCTTAGTTCTTCTGAAGGAAGATTGTTTTGTCCTTAAGGACAAACAAGTAGTTATTTTGGATTGATTAAAAATAGCTACAAAATTCATAGATTAAAAAAAACCTCCAAGCTACCCATTAATTACACTAACATCATGTACACAATAAAGTCACTACCAATGCAAACCTCACCAGCAATTCTGAAATTGTACCAATGCAATTATGCATATTATTATCTCATTATTTTCAGTTGTTCTACTCCCAGTTAAGGAGGCAAAACCTGCATCTGATAAAAAGTAAAAATGCTATTTTAGATTATGTAGAACCTCAGTTTTACTAAATAATAAACAGTGCTGGTGAGGCCACATCTGGAGTGCTGTGTCCAATGCTGGGCTCCTCAGTATGATATATGGAAACCTTGGAAAGAGGCCAACAAAGGGCAGCAAAGCTGATAAGAGACTGGAACACCTCGGATAAAAGAAAAGGCTGAGTAAGCTGGGGCTGTTCAGCCAGGAGAAGAGAAGGCTCAGGGAGAATCTGCTGTACCAATACCTGGGGAGGTACAAAGAAGAAGGAGCCAGCCTCTTTCCAGTGGTGTCAAGTGACAGGACTAGAGGCAGTGGCCACAAACTGAAACACAGGAGATTCCTTCAAACAGCAGCAAACACTTTTTCACCCTGAGGGGGACTGAGCATTGTCACCCAGGGTTGCCTGAGGAATTGTGGAATCTCCATCCTTAGAGGTGTTCAGAAGACACCTGGATACAGTTCTTCCCAACTGCCACTATGTGGCTCTGCCTGAGCAGAGTGTTGAACCAGGTGACCTCCAGCGTTCCTTTCCAAACTCAACCATTCTATAAATTAATTTTTGAAGACCTCAGAAAGTAAAAAATTAATTCAAAAACATATCAGGCCTTTTTTTCTGTCCTGTATCTAATCTACTTTCAGATATTTAACAGAAAAAAAATTGGAAATTAGTTAGTTTAGTAATCTAAAACAAATCTTTTTTCAAATTAATCTTTAGCATCTCTGCCTCTGGTGTAAGCTTGAATGTTCCCATGGAGAAACTTGGAGGAATTTGATTTGTCTGTGTTTAGATCCTGTGTGTCTGCAGAAGTCAAATTTCCACATAGGAAACAATCCTATAAAAAAAAAAAAAGTTCATCCTACTCGTGCCAAAAGCTGAAGTGTTGTGAACTGACAGTGGGGTACCCATAATACTTTGGTGCTGAACCTGAAGTAGCACAGCTCAGCACAGCTTATTAGATTCTGTTCAGTTCCATACTGATTGTGGCTCCCTAGGCTAGGAGTAAAGACACCTGAACATCACTGCCATGTGGTGCATTTCAAGAACTAGGAACAGCAAATACATTTTCTAAAGCTGCTTTACACATATTGAGATCAACCAGAAAGCATGGATCAGATTTGGAGAGGGGTAAATTCATCTTTTGTTCTACTGTTTTCTTTATTCTCTCTTCTTTTATCACACAGCCGTCCAAGGTGTAATGACAAAGAGCTCAGGTGCTTTTTTGATTGAAGGTTGTAGAGCTTTTTATGGATATTATTTCAAAAGCTGCTAACAAAAAGATGCTTTTAACTCATGTTCCTACCTGCAATTTTTCATATGCAATTAGTCAGATACTTGTCTGATGTGGAAGAGTGTCAGGACATGACCAAAAATAGATTTGTGTGGATTTTTACTTTTTGTGACTCTGGCTTTAACAGCAGCATGTACTAATCTTTCAGTGTTGAAGTAGCTATATGTCACTTATATAAGTGCATTAGGAATGAGAAAATTTGGGGATCTTAGCAGGTGATGGTAGACTGAAATTGAGAGAATTGTATGTAATGCAACAGGCTTGACTAAGTGGACTTAGGAAGTGTGGATGCTTCTTCATTTATTCTTCTTTGATTTTAAGCTAAGGGAAAGGCTTGGAAAACCCTTGGGTGAGAGGCCTCCTACACTGGTGCCTGTGTCCCATGTCATGATGTGCATGAACTGTGGCTGTGACTTTACCCTCACTTTGAGAAGACATCATTGCCATGCCTGCGGAAAGGTAAGAGCTGAGCAAGCTTCTTGGGGGGGGTGGGGGGCGGGACGGCGTGGTTAATCATACCTCTAGGACCCTGGCTGCCAGTGCTGTAACCTGAAAATTTGTAGCAACAGCAAGACCAGAATTCAACTTACCAGGGAACCAGTGAGCACTTTGCTAAATTAGCTAGCTAGGTTTCTAATGTTGCTAGAAGGAATATCAGTAACCTTGCCTTAAGGTCAAATTACCTCCCAAAGGCTAGTAGTTAAAGGTTGACAGGGTAATTGTTGTTGTGTTATACCTGACACACAGCTAGCTCTAGAGACAATGAAGGAATATACTAAAAATACAGGCTCTAGTCTGGACCAGAGCAGTAGTACAACTACTCCATGTCTTGTCCCTAATAACAGCTGGTAAAATGATCTTCCAAGGAAAGTGAAGAAACTCAGCAGTAGAGCATGATTTGGTCAGAACTAAAGGGAAAGTTTCCTCTGTGCTCCAAAGAGCTGTTGCTTATTGCCTTAAAGCTCAGTGGATCTATAAGCTTTCTTGGTTTTGTCCCTTTACCTCTGACTCTAGAGATTTGCCTGTATACATAAATCTGCAGTCCTGTTTTAAAACCATGGCTGTCTTTTAACCTGATTTTTAAATTTATTTTAATAAAACTAACAGCTATGTTTTGATAGGATAAAAAAGCATTTAACTTAATATTTTTTCTAATTCCACAGAAAAAATCAGTCTGTACATACACAGGATTTGGAGGAACATGCAAGCTTGTTTAAGAAAACAATGTTACTAACACAGCTACAAAAACAGTAGTAGTATTAAAGTGGTCTTTCTGTGATTCAGTGGTAAGGAAGGTGTGAATTCCTGGGAAGAAGGACACAGCAATGGTGTGCAACCAAATAGTGGCCAATTCTGCATGGCTTAGAACAGTGTAAAGCTATGGCAATCACATTTCAATCAGCTTACCTTTCACAGGCTTAGGAGAGAGTCATGTCTGGTCCACTTTCTCTCCCAGCCAGCTCAGGGGATTTGTTTTGTATATGCATATTTATAAATTTATATTATATTTAAGCACCTCTCCTCTTGCTGAAACAGATTGTATGTCGAAATTGTTCAAGAAACAAGTACCCCATGAAGTATCTCAAAGATCAAGCAGCCAAAGTCTGTGATAGCTGCTATGTGGAACTTAAGAAAAGAGGTAAGATTCCCTAATTCCTGGCAAAACTGACAAATTGATTTCCTGCTCGTATATTGGGGAGGATTTAGAACCTTCCTTCTATATTGCATTTTGTTAAATAGTACTCCTTATTTCAAGCTTGAGGCATATGTATTGAGGTTCTAAGAGAGCCAGACTGCATGGCAGCTAAAACTTTTTAGCAAGCCATAAAATCAAGTTTAGCAAACTGGTTTTTTCAAACTGGAACTTAGGAAGCTTAGGTTAGATATACAGAAGAAATTCTTTGCTCAGAGGGTGATGAGGCCCTGGCACAGATTTCTCAGAGAAGCTGCAGCTGTCCTATCCCTGGAAGTGTTCCAGGCCAGGATGGAATGAGCTTGGAGCCACCTGGTCTAGTGAAATGCATCCCTCCCCATTGCAGGGGATGGAACAAGATGAGGTTTTAAGTGTCTTCCAACTGAAACCGTTCTGGGATTCTAGGATTACAAGCCAGGTTCTCTGAGAGGTCCCCTGCCCTCTGGATAAACCAGAATAATGATAAAAACAATGTCCTACAAGGAGCAGCTGAGGACTCTGAGTTTACCTTTTTGAAGATAAGGAGACTGAAAGGTGGCCTCAATGCTCTCTGCATCTTCCTGAGGAGGGAACATGGAAATGGTGCTGATCTCTTCTCCATCTGATTCAGTGACAAGACACATGAGAAAGGTTCAGCACTTCAGCAGGGAAGGTTCTGACTTGACATGAGAAAGTCTTTCTTTTCCTGGAGGGTGGCCAAACATTGGAACAGGCTTTCTAGAGAGGTGGTCTATACCCCATGCCTCTCAGTGTTTAAGAGACATTTAAACAATGCCCTTAATAACATGTTTTAAAGTTTGGGAAACTCTTAATTGGTTAAGCAGCTGGAATAGATTGTTGTAGATTCTTTCTAACTGAACTATTTTATTCTGTGATGTAATTATATGTGATAACTATTCCCTGTTATTTCTAATTAATTTAAAAAAAAAAAAAACAATGTCTTTACAGTTCTTCACTGTCCTCATCCATTCTGTAGCTTTTACAAAAATAAATACTGAAGCTAAGTGCAGAGTCACTAAGAGCTGTTCTACAGGGAGAGTTTATCTAGTTACAGATGAAAGTGTGAATTCAAAGCAGAATAGCTACTGCCTATCCAGAATTTTGTATTATTATCCTACTATATGTCTATTTTCTGATTTAAGTACACATCCAAATAAAAGACAAAAGGGGGAGAGGGGTTACAAATATATGAACAGAGAGTGAACAGGAAATAATTGTCTTTCACAACTACTCATTTAGACAGTCTCTAAAAGTAAGCTTACTACATTGCCAAGAAAAAAAGGTGTGAACAGATGAAGATTCATTTTACCATCCTGATTAAAGAAATTCACACTAGCCAAGAAAACACATAAACAGATGCTGTCACAACAACCAAAGAAGCACCCCCAAGCCACTGTGTGTCCAGAAACAGTAACTCACATTTGTGCTAAACTAATGCCATGCTTTACTAAGCTTTCAAATAACATGTTGCCAGAAGTGAAATCATGAAGATATGAACTCAGACATGTGGGCCTAATAGAAATTTTCAGATACAGAATAACTGTCTCCCATGCACAATTCAAAGAGAATGAATGCTTCATACAGAAAGAATATTGCATTAGTGAATCTATCCTGGAAAGGTGTTACAGAACATAGAGGAGAAGGATGTCAAGGCAATTTGCTTAATGCTTGTTTTAAATAAGAACATAAGCTGTGTTTTGTGCTTTGTCAGCTTTCTTACAGGCCTTTTCAAGAAACTTTAGGTTTGTACTATTAATTGAGGGTGCCACGGAATCCATTCATCAGACATAAAAAGGTGATTTGAAAGGAAGTCTAAAATAAAAACTGTGTATAGAGGAGGCATTGCATTTTTCTTAGTCATTTGTATTAGTGTATCATGTGTCACCCCTAGCCTGACATGTACCAACTTATCTATTTCCCCCTTCCCATTCTGAATTTTCTTAATCTTGCAGAGCGGCCACTGAGTGTGAGCTTCCCTCCAACTTCATCCAGGTGTTCGAGCAGTGCCTTCTCCTCTGTCTTCCACAATATTAATTATTCATCTTTTAAGAAACAGAAGAGAATCCCTTCAGCTCTCATGGAGGTAGGACCACTGTGTGTAGTGGGCTCAGCATATGCCTTGGTTTACTTTCATCATGTATTTTTTTTTTTCCACAGTAGTGTTTAAAATACAAAAAATACTCTGAGCTCTAAAGATACCACAGAAGTGTCTTGAGCCCCATGAGAAACCCAGTTAGAGTATGGTACTTTAATTTGCTCATCAGCCTATGAAGTCTTGAAAAAACTAAAATGCCTTCAATGTACTAGGGAGAACAAGAGGGCAGATCAATGGAGCATGATACACTATTCTTCAGTTACCATTCTTGACAAGACCCTTACTTCTGAAATCTTATTTTGATTTCAAGAGAAATAAAACAACACTTACTTAGGAAATAGACTTAATTAATGAATAGTCCTTGTGAGTCAATTCAAGAGCATACATGTTTCACCAGGCACTTTCCCTCCAGCTCAAACAAAACTATTTCAAATCAAATGGTAAAAATTTGATTTCACCAATGTAAACAGAATTCCCACCAATTTCAATAGGGCGATGATTTCTCCAATTGTATTAGTTCTCTTCCCAGGAACAAGGTGCCTTGTTGATGATTGATTCTAGGTAGCTAAACTGCCCACTGAACTTGAGTACAGTAAGGTACTCCCATTTCCTGCAGGCATTTATCATTGTATTAAAGAGACTAGGGTGCAAACATCTTCCTGAACTCATTGTACAGTACAGATAATGGAATTTCTTGAGGTTTGTTCATGAAACTGTGCCAAAGATACATGCATGTAATACAAACACATAAATTAAGTACTCAAAGGGCTAGCAAGCAGAACTTTGACCCTGTGAGGAAAAACAATCACCTTTCTATCCACAGGGAAGCAGCACATCTTTATTAACATGAACCATCTCACAATAGCATTACTCCAGGCCCTGGAACATTTCTGTTCTGCTGCAAAACACTGCTATAATAATTCTCTGTCATCTCTTGTATCAGTGTTACAAAAGCTGGTTTTGAATCTCTGCCCTTTGTTTCCAAATCCAATACTACTACAGTTTACTGCTGTAACTAATGTGTACACTGCATTCTATGTGTGCATGTGTGTAGTTCCATCTACTCAAAACCTGGATTTTTAAGGACATTAAACACTTATACTTCAAAATGTTTCTATGAGAGGAGCAAGTCTTCTCAGAAATATTATTTCAAAAATGAAACCAAGGCATTACCAAAGTGATTAACATTAAATTAATATAAAAGCACAGCAAGGGCCTAAATATACCCAGGTCTCAAAAGTGTTCAGCCACAAGACTGTAATTCACTTCTGGAAGCATGTACTTTTAAAATATAAAAAGCACAAAAAAACACCAGATATGGGAAAAGGGGCAAATTTGGCTTTTCAGAACTGTAAACTTACTGATCTCAATAATAACTCAACTCCATATTTTCCATTAGAGTTACTGAGGATCAAGTTTAACTATAAGCATTCAAACAGTTAAAAAGAACCATAGTACCATGCTTATATTTTTTTCTGTATCAATACTTCTATGGTTTCACTTAGTGGTTGGTGTGATGTAAACATGTTTAATCAGGAGGGGGAAAGCCTCTACTGTTACAAATCCTGATTTCTCGTACCCTGCTCCAGGTGGCAGCCTCAGGAGAGGGAGCTACCATCAGTGGTTACCTCAGCAGATGTAAGGGAGGCAAAAGACACTGGAAGAAACGCTGGTTTGTCATCAAAGGCAAAGTCCTCTACACCTACATAGCAAATGAGGTACTGTGCAATCTGACTTGAAATAGTTTTCTATCTTACTAGCTGCTTCTGAGACCTAATCTTAACAGATTGGCTCAGCCACAGTCCTAGCTTGGCAGCCCTCACATGCTACCCTTCATTAATTGATTTCTTACTATTCATACTATTATAAATTGTCAACCACTTGGAACCTTAACATACATATTTACACCTAAAGACTTCAAGATCCTTCAGTGTTCTCCAGTGCGCTTAGTAACTGCCAGATATTTTTGTAGATAGAGAGTACTATGATCCCTTTCTGGTGGGGACAAGATTCTAGTAGTTTCGCAAGTATAAACAGGACACCCTTGTCCAACTTGCACCAACAGGGAAAGATAGGAGCCAGTCTGCAGAAGTGAGAACAATGCCTGCTGTGTTGGCCTGGAAGGTCTTCCTTACAATCAAGGAGGCTGGGTATCAACTAGATAATTTTTATGTATTTTATCCCTTTTCTTATTTTTTAATAGCTGTAATACAGATAAACTTGAAGTGTGATATAAAGTTTGGTTATAATGGATAGATTTTATAAGCAAAAACATAAAAATTCATTTTGCTCAAATAAAAGATATAGAATGCAAAAACCTGTCAAAACAATGCTTGGTACTTTAAGCCTTTAGAATACTTTGCAAATATTAGATATTTAAACTTGCATAACCATCACCCCTGTGATGTTTACATGAAGCAATGTTATCCCCTTTAAACAGATGAGCAGATTGAGTCACAAAAGGATTCGTGGCTTGGCCAGCAGTTCAGACCATTAGCATCAAATTCTGTATCCAACACAATTACCTTATCTCTTTTAACCTTAAAAGTGATTATTTCTGGTTCAGCAATAGGGAAAAAATGGTTTACTTTACATTCCCAGTCTGCAATTTATCTTCTAAAAGCAGAGGCAAAGGCAATATACATATATTATCTACCTAAATACAGTGACCAAAATTGCAGCTATCAGTAATGGCTAAACTGCAATTTCATTAAGGCTTATGGTTTTGTTTAACTTGTACAAATCTCTGTCTGCCAAGCAAAAATTCATGGAAGTTTCCTAGGAGTAAATTATTGATTAATTTCATTACAAACTAGGAAATTTCTAAACAGCCTTTTGGAAAGCACATGAGCTGCTTGAGAAAGAGCTGATTTCTAAAAAGTCACTAGTGCTGTGAAAAGAAATTACAAGGTACAAAAAGGACTACTACTTGCAGCCAGCAAATAAAAGTGATTGAAAGGAACATAACTGGAAGTGAGTCTCAGGCTTTCAGAACTGCTGCTGTACTCTCAGTAATCTCAAGTTTGCCTCCTGGACCATAATGTCAAAGACAGCTATTAAAGGAATGGCTAATTTGACCTTCATGGCCATGTGGATGATCATGAAGAACTGGACTTTGAGAGCTAGTGTTCAAGACTCAGACTAGAAAAAATGTGTGCAGTACACAGGCACTGCTCCTGTTTGAGTTAAAAGCCATACATTCAACAGAACACTCACACTACTGCTTTTGAGAATTGCCACAGAGGGGTTGTACCATTTGCTTTTCAGAAAGAGCCCTCAAACTGTTACAAGCCTTTAGCCATCTAAATTTTGGTTCACTTCTTCACTTTCAGGACAAAGTTGCTACAGAAAGTTTGCCTTTGCTGGGTTTCACCATTGCCCCAGAAAAGGAGGAAGGAAGCATGGATACAGTTTTTCATCTCTACCACAAGCAGACACTCTTTTATAGCTTCCGAGCAGAGGATAACAATTCAGCACACAGGTATGGGGATAGAGTTCCACATTAGCCAGTGAGCTTATGTAGGGATTTTCCCCTCCTTCACTTCAGAATGTCTTCATAACAGATGAAACAAACAGCTTTCAGAATTTTGATTAAGCCAGGCTACATGAGACTAGCCTGGCTGGCATTAAAAATCCACCTGGAGCTTTTCAGTTCCTTCAGTAAGGAGAATTTGCTCCCTTCTGTAGTTAAAGAAGAGACTGAACCTCAAGAGTCATAGCTAGAAGGTGATTACTCTAGAGAAACTTCTTTGTTCAATTTACCCATTTCTTAGTTTTCTCATCAACAAATAATTGTTTGGATTTCCCATTATAATGTTACTGCTTTCCCATAATAAGATAGTCGTAAAATTGGTAATAAAAATCCAGCACCCCCAAGACACACAGAAAAAGAAATGAGTGTTTATAGGAGGTTTTGTTGCTTTAAATCATACTTCACCAGATTCATCTTTCCTATTCTAAGAAAGCACTTGTACTAAAATCTCAATGTCTTTGAGATTTTACAGTAAATTACTGGTCAAGATTGTACTATAAAGCAAGAGTTCCAGTACTCAGCTCCCTGCTTTAATCACATTTAATGAGGAACTATTGCAGCTATCAGTAAGGGCCAAACTGCAATTTCATTAAGGCTTATGGTTCCTCATTAGAGCTGGGATGGAAAATATAGTCTTCTTCAGGCTTTTTTTTTTAATGCAAAAAAAAATTATATGTACTATTTTTCTTTCCTCTACTTTTTAGGTGGATTGAAGCCATGGAAGAAGCATCCATATTATAGCAGCTTTCATTCAATGAACTTGGAATAAATTCTCAGATTTCTATACATTTCCAGCAACCCTCTTCTGACTTACAAAACTGAACAGTGTATTTCAGGCCCACTGGCCACACACACTGGATCTGAACTGTTCCCAACTTGCTCTTTTTCTTCCTTCTTACATCCACAGTTGCAAATGAAAATTTCAAGATAAGAGACTATTTATGGTGATCTTTATGTCTATGCAAGTTCAGCCTGTACTATAAGCTTCTCTTCTGATCCCACAGTAAACAAAGTCTAACATCAAGACCACAAAATACATGCAAATATTGACTACAGTAAGTAACAGACTCAGTTTTACTTACTCCAGAGCACTATCATAATTCATTGGGTTGGTTTTGATGTCTACCATGACATGAGAAACAATGCAGTAACAACAAATGATCATTTAAAGCACTTTATCATTTTTATTGAACTACAGCTTAATTTTCTTCATGTTTCTAAAGAATTCTGTGGCCTGATTTATTACTCATCCGTTAACAGGTGTCAGCATGATATTATGCCCTGCGTTTGCTAAACTGCTTCCACAGAAAATGAAAGAACACCTTCAATTTACCTGGTCTACCAACACTTCACTGACTATGATCCAACATAGTTACTTACTGTCAACTTATAATTTTACACAAATTACTGTAGAATTTACATTAAAGGTTTCGTTTCATATCACCACAGTACTTTGAAATGCACTCTGGTAGCTCTACAAATCCACATGCTGAATTATCACTTCTCTCTAAATACTTCAGTCTCAAACCCAAAGGCTATTTTTAATTTATTATAAACCTACAGACAGTTTTTATTTAACATGTCTACCTAGTAGTGTTAAGATTTTTATCATCTATTTAAATACTGTATCTTTATTTTCAAAATTCCTGTTGTTTCTGCTGTTCTTGTTATGAAAAATGTCATCAAAAGTTTAATCCACATAACCAGCACAGCATTTGAAATATGCTGGGTGGGCTGAAATGCACTTGTCTGAACCTGCTCTGCTGGAGTCATCTGGAACTCCTGTGGCCACACCTGTCCTATGTCAGACTGCTGCCATGCACTACATCTCCAGCGCTGGATTCTCAGCAGCCAGCTGTGTCTGTGTGACTTCAAAGATGCTGTGGTGCTTTAGACCAGCTGAGGATATAGATCTCTGGAGTTTGGGGGGTGGGGTTTTTTGTTTGTTTTGGGTTTGTTGGGTTATTTTAGATTTTTTTGAGGGTGGGGGTTTTTGTGGTTTTGGGGGGTGGGGTTTTTTTGTGTTTTGGTTGGGGGGTTTTATAAAGAAGATTGAGATGTGATGTTTTATAAAGAAGATTGAGATGTGATTGCAATACAGTTTTGTCCTCAGTCATAATATTTTTCCTCATTCATAATATTTAACTGAGGAACAGAATGACATTATGATTAAAATATATCTTTGTATAAAAATAGCATGCTCAAGAATTTACTTACATTAAATTATATTGGTGGGAATTTTCATTACTTTCATTTTTCCCTTTCTTCAAGAAACTTAATGGACATCTGAATTTTTGACCCTAACATTTTTTTTAGAATTGTCCATATTTTTAAAAGTCTATAATGTATATCCAAATGGTAAGGTAGATCAGTTTATCACCTGGATAAACAAGTTTAAAGAAACAAATACACATCTATCACTAAATGAAAATGTCTGTTTTTGGTGGTTTTTTTTTTTTTTTTAAATACATCTCAGTCTGACCATTCCATCAAGCATATATGTGCAAACAGAAACCAAAAATGAGAAAAATAAAACTTTCGTATTCCTTAGTTAATGGATGAATAGTAAGGTTAACTCTTTGTTTCATGTAAGAGCCATGGCCTTGCTACCAATGCACTGTAAATGTTTATCCCCCCTTGAAAACATTTTGCACTGACAAGAAAAATAAGACAACATTGAATGCAGGGCAAGATCTCTAACCATGGTCTGAAACAAAACAAAACTGCACTACAGAATGACAATACTATGAAGATTTAGGTGCTGACATTTAGTGACTGTTGTATGAAGTTTTCAGATAGAAGCAGGAAGTGAACATGAAAATATTTTGTTGTAAAAAATAAGATACAGTGCTATTAAACATTGGTTTAAGTAATGTGGAAAATAAAAGAGCAAAACATAAATACAGTTCTACAGGCTTTTCCTTTACACCATTATTTCCTTCTTTAATTCCAGCTTTGCAGTTCCAGTTACTGTTAACAGACACTTATTAAACAGTTGTCTGACAAACTAAGGAAGAGCATCAAATCAGAAGATGGTACTGGAGGCCTTCTGGTAGAAAGAGGATTTAGACCTAATTGGTATTGTGAGGTGTTTCAGTCACACTGATTTATCTTCTGTAAAGCCCACCAACTTTACCTCATCTTGACTTCAGTTACAGATCCAAATTGTCTCAATGCAGCATAAAGAGCAAAAAAAAAAAAGAAAATGTCTGCACATTTTCAGTCCTACTGTTAACTGAATTTGAGCAAAGTGAAGGACCAGAGACAGAAATTTTCATTTCAGAGTTAACAGAGTAATCACCTTTTAGAAAATGCTAACTTCTGAAAATAGAGATATATACTCAGCTTACAACCTGACATTTACTTACACAGCTTTTTCTTACTAAATTAGAGCTAAGCATTACTGCTTCAAAACAAAAACTTTGTTCCATGTCTTCACAAATACTAAAAAAAAAAAAAAAATTTAGTAGTAAGTCACAATGTTTGAGCTGCTCAACCAACACCTGGGACTCAAGCTTCTCCCATTTGTTGTTTCAGTTTTTCTGTTTATTAACTGATTTATTAAAAGCATTAAGGTCATTAGTTATTATTTTAAAATAATATTTAGGCCTATTTTATGGTATATGCCTAGTTAAAATCTGGGTTTTAAACAGTTATTAATTTTTTCTTCCAAATCAAAGTAGAAGTCATTTGGAGATGGAGAATACCAACATGACAAGATCATTTACCACCAACACAAGCACTGCTGGTCAAGACCTTGGACTGCTACCCTTCTTTCCTGAGCTGATTCTCTGCTGCTTTTACCACACAGCTACGAATACGAGCCAGGCTTTCCTGTTTGCATGCTACTTTGATACAAAAGCAGTAAAAACTATGTTGGCTCTAACGCTTAGTGAATATCACGGCTTGTGAAGGTGAAAGAAAGAGAAAATATTCAGTGAGGGGAAAAAGTTTTCATTTAAATACTAAGGGAAAAAACACTAGTCTAAGTTCACAAGTAACTTAGGAACATAACCGTCTTGGTTTCTTAGAAAGACAGGTGTCCGCCAGGGAAAGCTGGAGCTTCCCTTGGAATGGAGAGTGTAAACCCCCTCCCTCCAAATTATTATAATTTTGCAATTAGGGGCTTTCAGGCAAAGATATGGGGATAGGAATAACCGTTCTTTACTAGTATGTATAACGAAGAAAAACAACAAGAAGTACAGAATTTACATCAAAACAAAACTAGGAACCTCAAGGGGCTTTGCTTCACAAAAACCCGGGGCAGTTTGATCTCGGTGCCCCTGCAGGACTCGAAGAGCACCAAGCTGGAATGGTGGAAAATCCCGGACTTGGTAGCTGGAAAGGCAGGATGTCCCGGCAGGGCAGGGGAGGTGTGGGGCGACACCTTAGCAAAAGGAGCAGGGCCCAAGAAACCGCGACGGCGGGACACGGCCGGGCCAGCTCCAGCAGGAGGAGGAGCAGCTCAGAATTCCTGGGCACACGAGCATATGGTGGTAGATATCCCAGGACTGGACTTGATGGTGACAGTGAAATCCTCTCGCAGCAAGCAAACAGCCTGGCCGTCCTTCCTCCCATGCCAAAAGCAAGAGAAAGGGTAGCCGTTCCTCGCCCGGTCCTTTACCTGCCCCAAAACCTTAAGTTATCTTCCCCCTCCCGACTTTTGGCCACCTCTTTGTTTTGGTCAAGCACCCGTAAGTACCCAGTAGTTAGTCTCCTAGCAACATATAGGAAAAAATTCTCTAAGTAAGAAAAGAGACAAACCTAACCCCCAACAATAACATACAAACTTCGTGTATTAAAAGCAGTGTGATTCTTTAGCCTGGGTAACACTGTGACACCACTTTTCATCAAGTTTTGGCAAGAAAGTTTCTAAACTTTCCAGGGCATTCTGGTATGAGGTCAAAGGTAGAACTTGATGATCTTGGAGGCCTTTCCCAACTCTAAGAATTTTGTGTAGTGATATTTTTCTGCAGCCAACAAGGCCTACAGTAGACAGCAAACTCACTTTAAGAGACGAACATGGAGAGATGAGAGCAAACCCCCCACTTCATGGAGGTCACCAACTTCCCTCAGCACTGCCCAGCCATGTATAAACCCAATTGAAAGGCATGAGGACTCATAATTTAAATATCATCTACTAACACTTAAAAGAGAGATTTAAATTGAATGTGGCATTAACAAGACCAAACAGTTCCGTTAAAACTGTGTCTGTCACTTGTAATTTTCTTTCTTTCTTACTAGGTATTGGCTCTGCTCTGACAATTTACCTTGAAAGTTCCCAGAAAATTTTAAGCAATTGAAATGAGAACTTAAAAAAACCCAAACAACCGAGCTCTACAATGTCATCTATCCCAAACATTCAAAATACATGAACAGTCTCAAACCCTATTTGTATTTTATACTACTTGGCAATCACCGCATTTTAGACCCGTCTTAGTTCATTATGTACTTTTTCTGCCATCATCACGGCCAGAGAGAGAGCTTTAGTCTCTTGCAGCCCACACGTTCATTGTAGAGGTTCTCTCCTTCCACACCTAGAGCATCCTTCCATCCCTGCAAGCATGCACATCTTACCTCTGTTCCATGGGGAATTCAATCTATTCTCCTGGGCAGGGAATGATTTCCACAGGGTCTTTTCCATTCTCTTTGTGCATGGCAGCTTTGTAGCACATTTCTTCTTCTAAGGCAACTATCCTACTTAATGGGAGAAGCTAAAACATATTTGTTACCAGCAGGCGCGTTTGAAAGTGACCACCACTGAAATCCTTTCTCAGCTAAGGATGGGAGCAGTTCACTCTTTGCGGGCAGGAACTGCGGCCCAAGGAGAGGCGCCCTCGGGCCAGCCCATGCTCCCTGAGGAGAGCAGCCGTGAGGAGAGCGGCCCATGGTCCCGTGAGGAGAGCGGCCCATGCTCCCTGATGAGAGCAGCTGGGAGGAGAGCAGCCGTGAGGAGAGTGGCCGTGAAGAGAGCAGCCCATGGTCCCGTGAGGAGAGAAGCCGTGAGGAGAGCGGCCGCGAGGTGAGCAGCCCATGGTCCCGTGAGGAGAGAAGCCGTGAGGAGAGCAGCCCGCGGTCCCGGGAGGACAGCAGCCATGGGGAGAGCAGCCCACGGTCCCGGGAGGAGAGCGGCCGTGAGGAGAGCAGCTAGGAGGAGAGCAGCCGTGAGGTGAGCAGCCCATGGTCCCGTGAGGAGAGAAGCCGTGAGGAGAGCAGCCCGCGGTCCCGGGAGGAGAGCAGCCCTGAGGAGAGCAGCCCTCAGTGCAGCTCGCTATCCCGGCAGGACTTGCGGGATGAGGACAGGAGCCCTCCACGAGGAGCAGAAGGGCAAGCAGGAGCTGATGTGTGCAGACTGGAATCGTCCTTCCCCCGAGGGCCGGATGGGAGAGGGAGTGAAATTACATTTGGCAGAAAGCAGTTGCTAGAGAAGGTGGTATTTTAATTTTTGGCTTTCTCACCATTCACATTCATTTTAACTGAATTCATTTACAGTTAGGTAAATTTTCCCCAAGTCTGTTTTGCCCACGACAGTAATTTTTAAGTGATCTCTGTCTTTATCTTGGCCTATGCGATTTTTCATGTCATTTTCTCCCCATCCAACTATGGAGGAAGAGGGGAAAGTAAGTTATCATGTGGCTGCAATCCATGGTGAGCTCATCACAGTGTGGTAGATAGATACAATTATTTTCTTTGCTGCCAGTCTAGTTATTAACCTTTACTTGCAATCTCAGTTCTCTTTGATGTTTTTCACCTCTGGCATCTTCTATTAATTACTCTCCAGTCATAGTTAAGGCCAAAAAGCAGTTTTTACTAATGCTCCTTTATATGTCTGTGTAAATAAATTTAGCAAATTTCAGCATTATCTAATACAATCTTGCTTATTAAATAAATTCGGGGCATACACTGTAGTTCCACACTTTATTGAAATTGTTGCAAAAACCACAGTGAAATTTGTCACAATGTTAATGCAACTTTCCTCAACCTTAGCATGTGCGGGGCTGTACAGCAAGCATGATCACTCTCCACCGAAGCTCAAAGTAAAACTGCTGCAAAGTCTTCTCCTCCTGGCAGAAACAAGGAAGGAGGAGACAAACCCTCCTGACTTCTAAATCTTCCCTCTTGCCTATCAGGAAACACTGAGGTGTGGGGGGAAAGCAGCCATTCATATTTGGCTTCAGCATTTTCCCTTTTTCCTTTCATTTGGTCACACTTTTATAGTATATTTTATGAAGTTAAAAGAAAAATCTGTATCTACAGGTATGCACATGTCCCCATTTTGAGAATTTGAAAATTCTTCATGCATTTAACATTACCGGAGTGAACACCCAAGACATTTTTGAAACATTTTCCTTTATTTATGTATTGTAAACACATCTGCACATCACATGCTATACTAATTCCTGTTCTGTGAAAGTAAGGGTGTAATTCATAGGACTAGTACATTTCTCATACCCCAAAGAGCCAGTTCTAAGAAAAAAACCTATAAATCCTAAAAAAAAAAAAAAAAAAAATCAGTATACTCACCATGTAACTATTCAGTCAACAGCACCTCTTGTTTATGTGACTGTTGCATTCAACTGCTATTTCTTCCATACGTTGCCTTTCAGGCGTTACTACCTTTTTTAGTTTTACCATCCATCTAACTGATTCTTAAATTAGCTTCTGTAAAAATTACTAGATTCAAGGGAAACCTACTAGAAGCATTAAGAACATTTCGATAAGAGCATGTTAAGAAATATCTAGTTATGACAGGAGGTGAACATCTGATAGCCTGTGAGAAGACAAGCACTGAAAGGTGGTGAACTCTTAAACTACCTCAGCTGCACCCAAACCTATTTAGTGCCTACCATTGTGTGTTCGGAGGCACAACGTGCCTCACTTATGGCCAGCTTTGCCATAAGAGCCCTAATCAATGACATTGACTTTACAAAATTAAATAAAAACTCGACTAGTCCGGCGGTGGCGTTTGTGAGAGCCTGCTCAACTAAGCCCACCTTTGACTGCATCTTCAGCGAGAACCAAGGTAAACCTGGAAAGTCAATACCACCGGCGCACTGGACAGCCACCGCTAACCCACTGTCTCAGACTTCTGGCTCCTGAGGGGAGCCTCCCGAGCGAGAGGGACAAAGGCAGTGAACGTACGTAAGTACCCCACTCTGCCCCAAACGCCAGGTTCCTCCCGGCATTTCCCCGGCCCGGCCAGAGCGGTGCGGGGCTCGAAAGGCCCAGGTAGACTGGTAGCCCCTCCCCGCCGCCGGCCCCGCCCCGCGGGGGATGGAGGGGCCGCGGCCGGGCGGGCGCTGGAAGAGGAAGCGGGGACGCGCTCCCGGGCGGCGGCGGTGGGGTCACGAACTCTGACCTGTCACAGGGCACGGCACACACAACAAAACACAGCCCCGGCCCCCTCCCCTCCGCGGGCCCCACAGCCCCTTGCCGCCCCCGCGGGGGGAGGGAGGGCCGCTGCTGGGCATCGGCCTGCCCGGGCCCGGTCGGGTCACCGCCACTGCACCTTTGGCGCCCATTCCTGAGGTAAAAACATCTTTTAAAATTGAAGCGCCCGGTGGGTTTGTTTCGTGGGGGCCAGGACGAGGGAGGGGGCGCGGGGAGGCGGCAGCGGGTCTTACTCTGGACACCCCCGCAAGAGGAGGGGTGGGGTGACGGTGGATTTAGGGGAGGGGGATTGCATGGCTCCGGTATTTGGCTGGTAAGCGAGCACCGGCCGTGGTCTGGCCTGGTCTACAGCTCCTGGAGAGAGAGGAAACGACCATTGTGGCGTGCTGGGCCGATCGGCGGGCAGTCCCGTGCCGGAGCCGCTGTTTGCAGCGTGGGCCGGCTGAGGTCGGAGCGGGTCCGGTCGCGGTGAGCAAAGTCTGCTGTCCAAGGGGTGTAGGGCGATGGTCGCGGCGATGACAAGCGCGGGACACACTGAGAGACAGAAGATGGAGTCTGAGCGGGCGGAGGCGGCGGCTTGAACCCGACCCTTTTACCTTTGCCACCGGGAGGGCGGAGGGGAGGGGGCGGCGGGTACTTTGCATACGGGGCTGAGACCGCCGCCATCTTACCGGCCGCTTCCTCAGTGCCATGCCTGGGCCTCCTCTAGGCGGACACAAGCGTATACCGGAGGGGAGGGGAAGGGGCCTAATGGCGGCGGCAGCAGCGCTGCCTGGGCTCTGGCGGGCGGCCAGCGCCGCCATCTTGTGCTCAGTGAATCCCCGGGGGGCTCTACCTCCGCTAGAGGGGCGGCACTGCCACCATTACAAGCGGGTGGCTCGGCCAATGGGCGCTCTGCGGGGGAGCGCTGCGCCTGTCATGAGGTCATTGGTCGGGCCGGGGGGCGGTGCAGGGGCGTGGCTCGGCGGCCGTCGGGGCGGGAGCTGCCGAAGAACCTTCAGCAGCGGACGGGGCGTGGAGTTGCCAATGGGGGTGGGCGGCGCGGGCGGCGCAGCCAATGGGGGCGCGGCAGGTCCGGCGCGGCCTGGCCGGGGTCGGAGCGCTGGCGGGGCCGCCCGCGGTGCTCCTGCTCGTCGGCGGTGTCCGGCTGTGGGCTGGGTTCCTGCACCGGGACAATGTACCAGAGACTGCCGGCAGGGCCGGGCCGCGCCCGTCCCGCCGATGGTAGCCTGCTGGAGACCGCTGGGTGTAGCAGAGTCGACCTCACAGCGTAAAGAACCTCGTTTCATTAAGACAAAGGAACAAATTTCAATAAGTGTGAATTCGGCCTTTTGTCATGTCTTGTCAGTAGGGCCATACCCTTAGAAACTCCCAAGTGGAATTTATGACTTGCTTCTGAGGTTTCACTGCAGCTTAGGGAGAGTAATAATTTTACACTGTGTTTTGGACAGCATATACTGAGGTGGCTGCCACCCTATTACACTGAAAATAATTTTCTGATGCTCCAGGTGCCTCTTCCTAGTTTTTAAGCTCCATCTCTTGTGTTGGTTTGTTTGGGGGGGTTTTGTTGTGGTTGCCATACAAACTTTTGCTCGGGGCTTTTGCTAGGAAGCTCATTTTGCCTTCTGGGAGTTGACACCGTTAAGAAGCATGGCATGGCTGTGTGTGGTCTGTGCTTCAGCTGGATTCGATCAGATAGCCTCAGCTTAAGGTTCTTTTGTGAAGGCCGAAAGTTCAAAAAGCCTTGGCGATAATACCAACAACAGCAAATCTGTCGGAGTCATTTACAGCAAAGATTTATGTTTTGCATCTCGGTACTGTTATTTATGAACAAAGTATCTCATCTGCAGGGCTTCTGTCATCATAAAGCGCTGAGAAAACAGCATGTTATGAGCATATGGTTATGCTTTTTGCTGAATATGAAAAAAAAAAAAGAGGAACCACTGAACAACTGAGAAACCATCTGTAAGCTGTGTTTGGTAGAAATGGTTCATAGTCTTAATCAAGTGCAATACTTCAATAAAATAATGACAAGCTGTAGGAGAAACTAGCATAAATACATTTTCCATGAGGATGTCTCAACTTTGATTATGAATTGTTACAGATAATTTTTACTTGACATGTACAAAATCACTTTCACATTTGTTACAATATAAGTGAATCCTTTTAACCTAATGAATTTTGGCATATTTAATGATGTTAGCTTTGTACAAGTTACATTTGAATGGGTGCTAGAGACATGCATATATTTTTCTTTCATGTGTGTTACTATTGTTTGCTGTAATTTTAAATTCTATATTAAATAATTGCCTTGCAATTACAAGCAGAGGCTTCCAATGAAACATCAAATGAGCCAGCATTCAGGAACACCTTTTTTATTACCTACACCCGGATCAGAATATAAAGTCTAGCCCTGTAATTAGCAAGTCACAATTAAAAACTGAATGGATTAATTGGAAAAATGAAATACATTTACCTTGGAAGTAACACACCCTTAATAATAATTAAAATTACATTGGAAGTGTTTTGTTGGGGTTTTTTTTGTCTTTGATTTCTTTGTCCTTTTTTTTTAACCCTAAAGTTGGAGTTACTTGAAGTAGGATAAAATGATTCTGCAGTATTTTCTTCTCACTGTGATAACAGTATCACATTATAATAAAGAAATTGTCTAAATAATGGAAGATACATTTTAGATGTAATTGTTTATTTCCCTTGTTGTGTAAGATTACTCTTAAGAATATGAACAAGGCGGTTTGATGGAATGATTCAAGAAAATTTTGTGCCTAACAGCATTCTTAGCTTGCTGCTCCCTGGTTCAGCATGTGGTGTAGAAGCAGTTTAACTGCAAGGTTTCTCTTGCCTGGGCTGAGGAAAGCACCTTTCACGTCTGTGAATTCCAAAAACTGCATTAGTACTTGACTTTGAAATGAATCCTTTCTCATTTCCGGATTTAACATCTCTTCTGAATAATTTAATAGCTTAAATAACAGAGTGGAAATAGTATATTAGAGGCTTAATAAAGTGAAAGAATAACTGTACCTCAGCAGTTTGAACAGCATGGTTCTAGTATGCATGTCCCATATATGTATATGTGTGTGTATGTATGCGTACACACGCACACACCAATGGCATCTTCTCTTATTTGCCAGATATATCAAGCAGAATTGTAAATTTTCAAAAAGTCATAGCAGAACTTTCTTTAATACTAAGAAAAAACCCAAACTTTTGTGCCTGATGGAAGTTGCTGGCATCTTTCCAAACAGGTTCTCTAATGGTCTTGTGTCACCATGGCAACCAATATGGAGGTGCTGGCTCAGCAGGTGGCTGAGGTGAGTGACAGATAATATCATGACAGTTGATATATGAGATTTTGAAATTAAAAACTTATTAGGGAGTCCCTGCTGTTCACAATTAAGCATAAACAGAAGATCTTTATAGAAATGTGTTGCTTTACACTTGGGGACAAGCATGAAACCAGTGCAACTGGGATATGTTTTGTTCACCCTACTTTGTTCTGGTGGCCCCCATATTAAGAATTCAAGTAGGAAGTTCAACATGAGCTATAGAGAAACTTGGCTATATTATGAATTGTTAAAAAAAATTAATACAACAAAATTTCTTGTCATTTGATCCTTGGATTGACCATTTGGGACATGGAAAGCTTCTGCAGCTAATTTGAATTGTAATCTAGATCCACCAGTTATCTTTCACTTATTCACTATACAGAATTTACACGAAGGTGGTTAATTTAGATCAGTTTTTATATTTTGTGCCTACACTTAAAAGAAGAAAAGCACAAAACCTACTTAAAGTGATATTAAGTGATGTCTTGATCCATATTCACTGAAGCTTGGATGCTCAACAGCTGAAAAGTTTAAATTAACTCATAAACACAAACTGTAAGTGTTCATGGCCATAGAAAATAATTTTTCTCCTTCACTATGCAAACTTCAGTCAAAAAAATAAAGTAGATCTTTTGTCTGATTAAAACTATTTAATATCCTTCAAGTTTACTGTGATTTTTGGTTTACTATCTTCAAGTTTACTATGATTTTTGGTATGGTTACGTAATTAAGGATTTAATAAATAAGAAAGGGCAAATGGGCTGAGAGACCTCTGTGGATAAGGCCACTTTTCAAACATGAATTTGGAGTTTTCTTTCACCTATTAAACTAAGATAACACCTGTATATTAAAAAATATTTTTTGTTCAAGAAGCCCTATATAAGAGGAAACTATTTGATTAATTCTGTTTTTAGAATGGATTTGAGATTCCCTACTTAAAACTACATTTTAAAAAAAGAAATTTCATTCTTTTTAGCATGGAAATGGCCTAGTGAGTGTCCTGGAAGTAACATCTATGGATTAGTTTCAAAAAACTTCCTAAGTTTCACAGTGAAAACCAACAAGAGATTTTTCACTCTAGTTTTCTGTACCAGGTATGAATTTGGCAAGCTGCATTTTTTAAAAACACTTGGAAAGAGAAACCCGTAATGGAAATACTGACAAACTTTATACTCTTTTGGTAGAAATTGGGTGCTGTAATAACATCTAAAGCACATAAAATATGTGACATTTGTAATTCCTCGTGCAGGAAATGCACCGTGGTAACATAGTGTGATGGTTGTATCTTGCCACTGGAGAGATCGCTCCATCTCAAGAGTATGAAGCTTTGTGATTTCTTCCTGGCCTGGTGGGTAAATAGAGGGCTTCATCTCTTTATAGTATTCAGCAGCTGCTTAAATGGTATGCCTGTCCACTGTGTAACACCATGAAAACTTTGTTCATGGAAAAACAGTTGTAAGCAGCATTATCTCATTAGGAATTCATTCATACTATGACCATGTTAATATTGAATCTTTATGAGTGGCTGGCTGCCTGCTATTTGTGTCTTCTGTCAAATAGTTTTTAATACAGGTAAATACATAGCTAGTTTTCTTTAAATATGCTAAAATTCTGTATTTGTACTCACCATATCTTAGAGAAAATGTAGAATCAAACTTGGCACTGGCTTTAAAAAATGAGAGATTTTCAGAATATCTTTTTTTATCTATGAAAATTAAATGGAAAAAGAGGGTCATTGACCATGCATTGAATTTCAGGTTATGAACTGAGAGACAAGTTGCAACTGGATAGCCTAATGCAAATACTAGCAGATTTACCTATATCTGCATCATCTTTTCAACATAATTGCTGCATATATAGTGCATGCATTTATTGAGAGCTGTGATGCCAAGCACCAAATCAGACTGTCATGCAACATTTCCTTTCAACTTTGCTAATTTAAAATTAGTTATCTCGAGTGAGATCATATTGCACACACAGGACCAGGGGATCAGGCCCAGCCAGCATGGGTTTAGGAAAGGCAGATCCTGCCTGACCTACCTGATCTCATTTTATGATGAGCTAACCCTCCTAGTGAATAAAGGAAAGGCTGTGGCTTTGCCTGCCTGTATTTCAGCAAAGCCTTTGATTACCATCTTCCAGCCTTGTCCCAGAGAGGCTGCAGCCCATGACTTGGACAGGTGCATCTTCGTTTGGTTAAGAACTGGGTGACTGGGGCCCAAGAGTGGTGGGAAGCGGTGCCACATCTGCTATTCAGTCACTAGTGGGGTTCCTTAGCGCTCAGTTTTGGTCCCAGTTCGGTTCAATATCTTTATGGATGACCTGGAGGAGGGGATTGAGGCCAAGGCCAACAGTGGGAGGTTCAACAAGGCCATGGGTCCTGCTGTTGGGTCACCACAGTGACCCAATACAGTACTTCAGGCTTTGGGCAGGGTTGCTCAAAAGCCCCTCAACAGGAAAGGGCCTGCAGGTGCTGGTCGACAGTGTCTGAATGTGAGCTGGGTGTGCCCAGGTCATGCAAGAATGCCAATGGAATCCTTGCTTGGATCAAGAACAGCATGGCCAGCAGGACCAGGGTAATGACTGTCACTCTGTACTGGCCACTGGTGATGCCATGCCTCAAATCTTGGGGTCAGTTCTGGGCCCTGCACTGCAAAAATACATCGAGGGGCTGAAGCATGCCCAGAAAAGAGCAAAGGAGCTGGGAAAGGGTCTGGAGAGTCAGTCACTGAGGAGTGGCTGAGGAAGCTGGGTTTGTTTGGCCTGTAGAAAAGAAAGCGCAGGAGGACCTTCTCAATCTCTACAACTCCCTGACAGGAAGGTGGAGCCAGGTGGGGGACAAAAGGAAATGTCCTCAAATTGTGCCACAGGAGGTTCAGGTTGAACATACTTTGCAAACCCAGAAAAAGACATGGCTGTTTAGCTCCAAAATGTTTAAAGAGTTTCCATGCAGGTACCTTATAGCTGTCTGTCTGTCTTTCTCCTTGATCAACGTGGAAGAATAGACTGTTATTTATTTCCAGCTGCCTGCAGTACATTGTGGTGTAAGATTTGAAGATGCATCCATGAAAGGCTTAAGGATTCTACAACTGAAAAACTGTAAAACAGTTTTAAGAGACCTTGCTCTAATCTAGACCTTTTTAAAGACTGCATAGCTTCGTTAATAATCTGTCATGGAAGACAAGAAGATTATCAATGAAATGTGTCCTCTAAGAGTCTGGATTTTTGGGAGTCTTTTTTTCTTACCTAGGTACCTTTTTTTTCCTGCAGTTGAAAGCTTTGAATAGTTCAATAATTAGAAGACACCTCTTATTTCTACAATTCGCCTATTTTCCTTATTTAACATGCAACTTTTGTGACCTGTGTATTAAAGATAATTGGAGATTGTATGTTCAATTTAGATTATACTTTTACAGTATGTAGGACTACTTATGCTACAGGCAATAGCAGAATAGAATGGTATGGTTTCATTAAGTCTTGTGTATTGTACCTCTGCTTCCCCAGAGGGACTTTAGTCCAAGTTCCTTGCTATCCAAACTGTTTTTTCTTATGTCCTAAATGAACTTTTCTGTATATTAAACAAAGGTTTTTCAAAGCAAGCTAAAATTGAAACTGCCCTGTTGTCCAGCTGTACAAATTTTGATATAATTCCAAGATTGTTTAAAAGAGGATTTGATAAAAACAACTTGTGTCCATCCTGGTTTGGGACATGTTGATGCAGATAATAGGTTCATAGAATGGTTTGGGTTGCATGAGACCTTCAAGATTGTCTAGTCCAACTCCCTGCCACAGGCAGGGGCAGCTTCCACTGTCCCAGGCTGCTCCAAGCCTGGCCTTCAACACTTCCAGGGATCCAAGGGCAGCCACAGCTCCTCTGAGCACATTGTGCCAGGGCCTCATCACCTTCCCAGGGAAAAAAATTCTTCCAAATATCCAATCTAAGTGTTATCGTGCATGTTTAATTCAACTTTTAACATTTTTGCTCTGAAAACAGCTTTGCAAGGAGTGTTTTTCTGGCTAAGTATTCAAAACTAAATTTGCATTATAGTTGGATAGTCTAGAAAGGCAGGGAATAGGACAAGAAACAACAGTATTCAGAAGTAGTGCCAAAGTTAATCTCCATCATTCAAAAGTACTTCAAAATTATTAAAAGGGGAACTACTTAGCATTTTACATTATTTATATGTGATGTATTTTATTTTTACAAAAGCAAAAATGAGGCAAGCGTATAATTGAAAGTTGAAAAAAGTATTTTTGCATTTCAGTAAGCTAAAGGATCATACAATACTTACTCAGTGATTCATTTGAGCAGAGTGGTGGTGGTAGTGGGGGTTAGAAAATAGTCTGATACTTCATTGAAAGCCAATCCAAGTTGGTTAAATGATTGTAACCTTTCCAGTAAATTTAGATTCTAAACTATAGGACTATCTGATTTTCTGTAAATATAGGTATTTTTTAAAGTGTTCAATATCTTAACAGTGAATTAAAATTCTGTATGTTATTTACAGGGCCCAACTGTTCAGACTTCGCTATCTGAATCTCCAGTGATGACCAGCCCTTCCCAGCGCATCCAGATAATTTCCACAGACTCCTCTGTAGCTTCACCACAACGCATTCAGGTAAAAATCCATTAATTAACCAACTATCACAACTTTTCTTTTTTTTCTCCTCCTCCCTCCTAGCTTTATACAAAAGCATGCTAAAGGCTATGGAATACTTCCTTTAAGTCTTGTGATAACAGGTAATTTTTCATGAAAACTAAAATTCTTTCTCCCTCATTATTTATTTGATGCTGACCAGATGGCTGTATATAATAGTCAGTAAGGAGTATTTACACAGGTTAAACCTCACCTACACAAGCAAATATCCTGAGCTCTGGCCACAGCAAAGGGTGAGACATTGTCAACGGAAATCTGAGATCATCTCCAAGTGCATTCCTCTTCCCACTTATGTAGGAGCCAGTACAAGATTTATCTGTTTAGCACAAAGTTGGCCTTTGGGAATGCTGCGCAGTGGATCTTTGCTACTGGTATATAATAAAAAGATGTCATTAATATATCAGAATGTACTCAGTGGCAAATTACATAGAACTTATTGAAATTTAATGAAATACTAGTGCATATTGAAATGGTTACCAGGCAAAATAGAGACCATGCAACCAGACAACTGTATCAGAAACAGAAATCTTCCATCATAAGAGAATCCTGAGAATTGGCATGTGAGATAATAAAGCTACCTGATTCCATCTTTTGTTGATAACTTTAGGGAGTAACATCTTACATAAGATATGTAGGTAAAAAATGTATAGGTAAATGTTAACTGGAGAACATCTCCTTAGTGCCATTTATAAAGAAAAATTGGAGAGAGCTTCTTTGTAATTTTTCACTGACAGAATTCTGAGATGGAATGAAAGGTTTTAAAGCATAAAATTTACTGTGGTCGTGAATTTCTTCAATGTTTTACAGATTGTGACAGATCAGCAAACAGGTCAGAAAATTCAAATAGTGACAGCAGTGGATTCAGCTGTGTCTCCAAAGCAACAGTTCATTTTAGCTAGTCCAGATGGAACTGGTGCAGGAAAGGTGATCTTGGCAGCACCTGAGACATCTAATGCCAAGCAGCTTATCTTTACCACCACAGACAACATTGTGCCAGGCAGAATTCAGGTAAATACAGTAAATTAGATAAACCATGGACTTACGGTTTTATTTTTTTTGTTGTTATTTCTAAATTAAGTCTAAATGGCTTTAAGACCAATTGCAGTAGTTTTCTCATGACATGGATTGGACATACTAATTTTAGGCTTCATTGTTCAATCATAAGTCCTTCAGTCTTCACCTACCTCGTGTATTCCATTGCACTCATCATCCCTTGTCATGTGTTCTCGTTCAAGTTCCAAAGACATAAGACAGTGCTTGTGAGAAATGCCAAGATTTCTTAGTCTGCTCAAGATTCACAGATAATAGAGCAATACAACTCACCTGAGGAAATTTACATGAGTTTGCACTTAACATTCAGTATCAAGACATTGCAGTAAAGCTCTGTTACGTTTTTTTTGCGGGTCTTGAGCATCATCTGTGTGAACAGGAGCTTTGCAAAGCCAATGATGTTAACAATAATCTACCTCTAGTGAAATTTCAGATTTCTTCCTAGCAGGCTTTTAAAAAAAATAAAACAAAAGGAAAAAGTGCCTGGTCCTTCTTGTTACTGTTACAATAGAGACTATTTTGCAGGAAGAAGAGTAATTTTTACATAAATATTTTAAAACTGGTATTAACAGTCTTCTAAAATTAATTTTTCCATACTAAATAGGATTGTCACAGTAGGACATAAAATAAAGATGCTTGACTCCAGTCAGAAGGCAGAAGAGAATCAGAAGGCTTTATTTACAATTCATTCAGCTTTTTTATAACATGCTGCACTTAAAAAGGCACATTATTGGTTCATAGGATTGACACTTCTTTCCATTGGTTAAGTAACAGAAATAGCAAGCAACACCTGGGAGAGAGGTTGTTATGAGAAAGTAATATTGTTTACTTAGAAATGTTATGGAAAAAGGTAGTTATTTACACAAAGTTGTTTGGGAAAAGGAAAACTGTTGAAAAATTTCCCTTGGGAAGAGCTAGCAATTCTCAGGCTCAGAAATATCGGGCCTGCAATAGGATATCTGAAATTACAGAGAGGTTGAGTTTTTTCATTTTTCTTGGTTAAATGGAATGTTCAGAACAGAAGTTTTTGAATCCAAGGCCTTTGGAAGCTAAACTGTTTCTATGGTAGATCTGAGCTCCAGGCTATCCCTTCTGAACCATACATCCCTAATAGCCAGAGAAGAGATAGATGGGAACAGCATCTGAAAGCCAACTGTCTTTGGCTAAAATATAGCAGCTGCTTGAGAGTATTTGCAAGAAGGGAAAAATACTGTTGATTGCACAAGTGAGGAACAAGAAAACTGCTAAACAAAGCTAGCAGTTTTATTTGTAATTTGTTTTGATATGACTGTTTCAAAAATCTCACTAATGTCAGTAAGAACTCTCATTAAATTGCATTTTATACTACTTAATTTCATTCCACATGTCATACTTATTCATCAGTCCCCTCTTCTTAGCTGATACACTGATCTTGTTCTATAGGCAAAGCACCTTACCTTGTTATCTGGCTAATTACGTTTTTTTGTTCTGGAATTTTGCTTTAGATAGTGACAGACTCTGCTTCAGTGGAACGTCTGCTAGGAAAAACTGATGTTCAGCGGCCCCAGGTAGTAGAATATTGTGTAGTCTGTGGTGATAAAGCATCAGGTAAGGAAGCCTACAAAGTGGTATTGAGGAAATTTGCTTGAAAGGGTGACTGGGATGAAGAGATGGTTTCTCATGTGCTTTAACTGATTTTAGTTATGCTCATGGCCAAAGCAATCAAGTTTTTAATTGGAAAAATATAACATACTCTTATCTATACACAAAAAACAGCTAAACTCTGCATGGAAGAATATTGGGTTTTTTCCTTGAACTGAAGCATATGATAAATTGGCTGAAAGATAAAGTAATGATTAAATTGCTCCTGGTAATTGAAAAAGACTACTTGAAGCATCTAGTCAAGTTCCCCACAGTGATGTGCAACCATGAAATAAACATGTCACATAAAAATGTCTAACTACTCCAAGAAAATGCTTCATAGTGCTCTCTAACTTGACACTTCCTGGTAGATTTTGTTCTCCTACTATCACAAAACAAGTCAAGCAGAGGTCATGTGAATCCTCAGTGTTTCCGATCCATGCAGTAACAAGGAGTCTTAAAATAAAGGGTTTTTTTTGGTCAAGGGGGTGTTCTGTGTTTTCATCCTAGAGAGAAGACACCCTTCTGTCTCTTTTTCTCACTTTCTTTTATTTCTTTAAGTGTTTATGTAATTAAAACCAGAATTAATGTGGTCAGGAAATTTTAAATGAGGATTGCATTTTAAATTTTGGTACAAAATTACTCATTTTCTGAAATTACTTGAGCTCTTAGCCAGTATGTTCTCTAAATGTATCCTATAGTCTGTAACAGCAGATAGAATTGTATCTGTACTTACCCAGAATGGGAACTACGCCTTCATCAACTGCACATTCAGAAATAGGATGAGCCTTCCTCTCTTCTCTCCACTCTTGCACCAAAACACCTGACAATAGGTAAACCAGAAATATCATGGGACTAGTAAGGCTTGCATGGTCCAAAATGTTGGCACAAATACAAAACAAAGGGTGACTTACAGTGTTTTTCTTGTTTAAAATGAATATTTCTGTGCTAAAATATAAGTAATTTCCAACTGATAACAATATATGTTTCCTAGGTCGTCACTATGGTGCTGTCAGTTGTGAGGGATGCAAAGGATTCTTTAAAAGGAGTGTAAGGAAGAATTTGACCTACAGTTGTCGTAGCAACCAGGACTGTATCATCAATAAACACCATCGGAATCGATGCCAGTTTTGTAGGCTTAAGAAATGTCTAGAGATGGGCATGAAAATGGAATGTGAGTGTTAAGTACTCAATGTGATATTCTACCTATGAAATAGCAGTTATGTGGACTACCACTTGTCAATGTGTTCTTTCTGTTTTGGCATATGTTGCTTGAAGGAAACAACTTTTGGCAGCATCTAGTGCATCTTTCTTTCATCACCATTTGATATCTGAGGTGCAGTAGTGGTTTGTTTTAAACCATCTCCAAGTACTGTTGTCTTTGAGGAGCCTATTTACAGCCTTACTTAGAATGCATGTTCCAACCACAGTGTATGTTTATAATAGAAAATATTTTTACATGGATTTACCTGAATCTGAGTCTAATATTCTGTTTTGAGGATCTGCTTTCCTTCCAGTTTATTTTTGCAGGTTTTTCAACCAGTGATAGTAAGTAGTTAGTCTTTATTTTCCCTTTAAAAATTTTTGTTAATTTGATAATCTGTGAGCAATTTTTTTATGATGCATTGTATAAACTCTCATATCTTTTAAAATATGTTTTCATGTTTGTATGCATATTTCATACATTTCCAGTGCTAGCAGCCAAACACTTGCTTCAATATATTTTTGTTTTCAGTTTATATCACTTATTCTTCAGTTTAGCACTATGTGAAATAATTACAAGATTGTTTTGTGATCTGATCTAAGCAGGGTAAGTTCCAACCACTGAATTCAAGGGAGGCAGAACTTTAAGCTGTAAATAGGGACATAATTGTTGTATTTGCACTCTGAAACTCCAGACGTGTTGTGACAATTATGGTACTTTGCATACAACATGCTGGATATAAGATGAGAAGTTTGTACAAGAAAAACTGCTGTAGTTCCAGAAAGTAAACCATTCTTAACTGGAAATGATTAGGGTATATGTTTACTGACTTCACCGGCTTTGGGTCAGACTTCCGATTAATTAATATGTATTCAATAAATTTGATATGACAACTTTTAAGCCCCTGAATTTTGCTAATAGTAACAATATTAGCTAAAATAAAATCAGGAACTAAGTAATGCTCGCTGGTTATTATGATAACTTTCTGTTTAATTATAGTAATTATGTTTAATTATAGTATTTTAATATAATAAAGATGCACTTTTTCACTTTAAATGTTACAAAGTAACTGCTTCTTAATATTTTTATTAAAAAAATTGCTACACTTGTTAGGCACTTCAGAGACTGAACTAAGTTTGTTTCAATTCTCAAGTATATCTATTTAGATTATGAAAGGGTTGGTTTTCAAACACTCTTCCCTAACTGGGTGGAATTAATGGCTGTGAGTGAAGTCTATGTCATGCAGAGAGTATTCCTCTCAAGGAATTAACCTGCATCTCTCAGGTAACTTGCCTCTTCACTTTTTCAGGGTTCCTTCTGGGTTTGCATTGTTTTGTGTCGTCCAGAACAGGAATGTGCCTAACATTTAGATATAACTGTGCCTGTAAAAAAAAAATTAAAAAAAAAAAAAATTGAAAACGCGATCTGTAGAATCTTCCAATTTATCAAATGCCAAAAAAAGAGCAATATTTTATTCCAGATGAAGCAAAGATCAATCAGTGACTTTCTTAGATAAAAGTATATATAAAAAGACACATACTCACAGATATAGTAACATTTGAGCCTGCGTATGTAGTCTTGAGTTTCATGCCTGGGATGTTTTGATCTTGGAAGGGTTCTTTCCCAGGTGTTCTTCTGGTAAACAGAAGAACAATATTTTGTAAATATGAGGATGTTTACATTCTTTCTTATAGGAGGGACCTTCTTCTGATGTCCCTCTGGGATGACAAGATGATTCATTGAAAAGTTTGCCTTTGTGTTACCAATCAAACTTGCCTCTGACATTCTGTATAAAAAAAAGCTCATCCCACAATAAAAAGAAAACCCACTGACCACTTTCGAAAGGAGCCTGCGTCTCTTCTGTTTGTGTCCGTTGCGACATGTGTTCCTTCACATTAAAATTCCAGTTTAGTGCTGAGCTGGTACACTATCATAACTACAGGAATTTTATATACTTTTTGTATTTTTTGTTTGAATTATTTCCTTTCAAATCTGTATGTTTCTATCTTCATGTAGCAGTTCAAAGTGAAAGAAAGCCTTTTGATGTACAGCGTGAAAAACCAACCAACTGTGCAGCTTCTACTGAAAAAATCTATATAAGAAAAGATCTTCGAAGCCCTCTAATAGCAACTCCAACATTTGTGGCAGATAAGGATGGGACACGGTGAGTACCTCAGTTCCACACATTTTCTTTCACATTATTTGTGCATATTACTTTGCAGTCACACCTATATTCTTTCTCCCCTCTGATCTCAGAGGGAACAGAAAAGAACTCTAATGCACACATCATCTGTTTCCATTACCAAGGCCATTGTAGGTTCTGCTTCTCATGAAAGTTTTTATGTCTTCATACAGGTATGTGCTTTTCATTCAGTTCAGAGCTGGCTCTTGTCCAGCCAGGTCAGAGCAATGCAGAGCAAGTGAATGATATTCAAGCAGAAAGCATGTAGGCTAATGGGGTGATGCATTTGGATTAGCACTTCTCTGAAATCAGGTCTGCAAATGGCAGACTCGGGCTTCCTTCTCTTAAAGACAGTAGTTGGGGAGACTCAGTGACTTCTGATTCAGATTGCAAGAGACTGGTTTAAACAACAGCAAAACAGCAGCTTCCTTCTACTATATGGAAAATACTCCAAGATGGTTCCTGCACTCTCAGATGTGTCCTTAGGCAGTGGGTGTGAAAATGCATATCACTACAAACAAAGACAAGATATATATTTTTTTCTGAATAGAATAAAAAAAGTCTAGGTTAAATATGACATTTTAAAAACTATAATTTATGAATGGTTGAGAACCATGTAAAAAATGGATTTTATTATTCAGTTTTCATATGGGGGGAAGTGTGTGCATTAAATTTTTTATATACGTATTCCTTGTTGAACAAATGACACTGCAGTTAGGAAGCCTGGGCTGCAGGTTTCTTGGAGAATTGTTTTTCAGTGTTCTTGTTTAAAAAAAGTCTTCACAGACACATTTGCTTCTTAGAAATTCCTTGAGCTACAAATCTATTACAGACCTATAAACAATATTATATGTTGGGGAGGATGAGGCAGGAAGGCCCTACAAATATTTGCCTAGCAAAAGATTCTAAGAGTGTAAAACCTGTAATCGAAATAGAATTGAAATTCAGCTTTGAGTTGTAGGATGCCAAGCCAGAAAACAGTGGTTAAGTTAGCTGAAGGCTGGATGCCTGGTGATTGAGCAATACTCCTCACAGACAAAGGGATGCCAAGGGGGATGGCCCCTGCCAATGTGGCAAGGACAGAGTGACTAGAAACTGGCTTTTTAGGTTTTTGGAATGTAGAGTGGTATGGTAATGTAGTAGTTCTCATAGGCTGTATGTAAATTCTGTAGGTTTTGTATCTTGTACTGGTTGGTTGGTGTAAACCAGAATATTCAACACTGAGAAAAAATGTAATGTAACAGGAAATTAGGTCTCTTTCAGGCATGCTTTGAGCTGGGGCTGGCAGCTCAGGCAAAGCTCTTGTACCCACAACCTATGCAATAAACCACGTTTCAAGAGCTGTTCTGCTATGCAGAGATCTCTCTCGTCACTGCCAGTTATCTATTCTCATAACTATAGTCATTAAGAACCACTCTGTTATGTATGTAGGATTCAGATTTGCATAATGCGTGATAATTTGCTGCCTGTACTTGGTCACAGTGATAGCTGTTAGTGTCAGACCCCTTGTACTGTAACGTCCTGCAGCCTGCACCCTGTGTTGTGTGTGTTGGTATCATGTTAGGGACACTTCGAACATCACATAAGTAGCAAATAAACTTGCTGACTGCAAAGACTTTCCACTAAAGTCTCCCTAAAGTCTCCCTAAATTAGATACAGTAGAGGGAAGGATATTTCGCCAAAAAGCAGCAGAAGTTAAGGCAGTAGAGATTTTATGTAGGCTTTGATTACATGACTGTTTCTGACTATATTTTGGAGTGTAAAATTTTTTTCTATGACTTTTATTCAGTGCTGGCCGTTGTCTTGCTTGGAATAGAGAGTTATGCCTTCCTCCAAAGTCAAATATAATACTAGAGGTACTAGGTGACTTCTTGAGAGCAAGAGAAGACAACAACTTAAAGCAGACTAAACCAGAACAGAAAGCAAATGAGAAGATATGCATTTGGGAAGTTGTCATTGTTTTGCACTGGAATTTAAAAGATATTTCAGTCATTCTGTCTTTCAAGCTACTTTTTGGGAACTGTTTCAGAAATACTTAAATCCTGATAAACTGTTAGCTTCACTAAATTGTTTATTTAAAAATTGGTAATTCTTTTGATGCTGTCATAAGTTGTTGCACATTCTTCTGATTAATGGAAAATACTGTTGACCATCAGATGCCTTATGCTTTTAAACAGGTCAGCTGGTCTTCTTGATCCAGGAATGCTCGTGAATATTCAGCAGCCTTTGATCAGGGATGATGGTACAGTCCTCCTAGCTGCTGATTCCAAGGTATTACTGGCTCACTTCAGTTCTGAGCATATCTATTAATTTGTTCAGATTACTTTAGCTATTGTACATAGTCTCAAATACTTGTTGCTCTTCAGAAGATATGGTTGTGATAAGGGTGAAGAACCATATGAATGGATGTAATAAATTGATCAATAAGATTGTGGTTTCTTTTGGCAAGTATATTTCTGCAAAAGGTCAGCCACCGGTAGTTCTCCATATGATGTCTCATCTGGATCTAGGATTGATAATTAGAATAGGATTTAAAGATAATTGATAGCCATTGTTCTTCGTGGCATTCAGGAGGAAGGAAAAGGTGTGCAGGGGAAAAAGAACAAAAATTTAAAAATGGGGGGGAAATTATATATGATACATTAATTATGATTTTGATTTACTAATTTAGTGTTTTGTTTTTAGGCTGAAACAAGCCAGGGTGCCTTAGGAACACTAGCAAATGTTGTAACATCTCTTGCTAATCTCAGTGAGTCACTAAATAATGGAGATACTTCGGAAGTTCAACAAGAAGAGCAATCTGCAAGTGAGATTACACGGTATGCATTTATATTTACACCTTATTTAGCAATTTGTGTTCTATGTGGTGTATCCTTACACTCATTCATTAAAGGAATTTGGCACTGTCACATCAGACACTAGAGATTGCCACATCACCCCTACTTTGAAACACAAAACAAGTTCTTTAAAAATCAGCTTTGGCTCTGGCCCTCATTTGATGAACTGTGTCCTCTGTTGCAAATGTAGTGTTATGAAGCTATACCAAATTTGGTTCTCAGAAAAATAATAAATGACTAGTCTGTGACCTTGAAAGACTCTGAGAATAGCAACACTTCAGTGCCATTTTATTTCACAGGTGTATTTTATGTAAGCTTGTCTTGCGCAGTGCTTGTGCCCTTAGCCCTGCTCTTTAGGGGTGTGCATTACTGCAGATTTATTTTTGAGATTGTGCTGCCATAAAATCTCCTGGTAGTGTAGATTTAGAAAGAGTTTGAAGTCTTCCTTTATAAATGAAAAATATGTGAAAAAGGAGCATGGAATATTAAAATTTGAAGCACAGCTTGAGATTTGCAAGGCTGGGAATTTTTTTGTTGGATTTTTGGGTTTGTTTTGGGGTTTTTTGTGGGGAGGCAGGTTGGTTGAATTTAGCAGTACAGGTTAATAAGATAAAATACTTGGACTCAAAACGGTCCACTGTTTCTCAAAAAGAAGATTTTTAGGAGGAGCTGTACTGTTGTAGTTTAGGAATGGTATTCTCCAATTTAATGTTCACACTTAAACTATGCTGCCACTTGCTCCCCCTCCGTCTCCAGTCAGAGGCACAAAAGGCAGAGATCACGGGTTGAAATAGGAACAATTTACTGGAAACAGCAATGAGACTAGCAAACAAACAGTAACAGCAAAATGAAACCATAATAGCAACAATATTAATAACAAAAGATATAAGAAAATAAACGATTTACACAGAAAAGCCCCAGACAATAAACAAATATCAGACCAGTCTGCCCACTACACTGACTGGAAGACGCCTCCTCTGGAGGGTCTGGAGAGAGAGAGAGAGAAGGACATTAATTAAGGCTTTTAAGTCTTTCATTTGAACTCTTCAAATGAAATGAATTAATATTTTAAAATACTTGACACTGCAATGTCGGCTTATGTCAACCTCTTACTGTTTTTTTTAAAGCAGAAAAAAAATTTATAAAAATCCATCTCCCCCCAAAAAATCTTGATAGAAGAAGTGGCAAAAGAGCACTATACCGTAATACTGTCCACTGGTAGGAAATAGTAACACAAAATTCTTCTTTACATCTAAGCTCTGTTAATCCTAAGGGAATTTACTGTGATTTACTTGGTAATGATCCAACAACAGCTTAAGTATAAAGGAGACCAGGGACCAGTCTCTCTTGTGTTACTGTCATAAGGCTTTTAAGGCTCTGTCTATACTGGGAGAGAAGGAGTGCCTGGCCATATTTCATCTTAAGGGAAAGGAAATTCAGGCATATTGTCTAGAAGAAAACTACTGTTCTCCACTGCTCCAAAAAGCTGGAGATCAAAGAGGGGGACAAGGACAGAGACTTTGTTCTTCGGAGTACATCTGGTCTGTAATCCTCACCAAATCTGTGAGATAAGGGTAAGTGCAAGAGGACTGTTGTGGTTTAACCCCAGTCAGCATCCAAGCCTCGCTCCGCTGCTCCCTCACTCCCCCACCAGTGGGACTGGCAATAGAATCAGAAGGGTACAAGTGAGAAAACTTGTGGGTTGAGATAAAGACAGTTTAATAGATGAAGCAAAAGCCACACACACAAGCAAAGTAAAGGAAGTAATTCACTACCTTCCATGGGCAGCCAGGTGTTCAGCCACCTCCAGGGCATTAGGGCTCCAGCATGTGTAACAGTTACTTCTGAAGACCAACGCCATTACTGCAAGCATCACCCCACTTTCTCTTTCTTCCCCCTTCTTCATATACTGAGTGTAAGGTCACAAAGTATGGAATAACCCTTGTATCAGTTGGGGTCAGCTGTCCTGGATGTGTTGCCTCCAAACTTCTTGTGGCATGCTAGCTTCCACACCACAGGGAGGACAAGAAAAGGCCTTTACACTGTGCAAGCACTGCTGTGGGTAACAAAAACATCTCTATATTATCAACATTGTTTCCAGTACAGATCCAAAACACAGCCCCATACTAGCCACAGTGAAGAAAATTAACTCTATCCCAGCCACAACCAGCACAGCACAAGGCCTCTTTACTAGTACAAATATTAGGATAAAACTAATTTACAGTACAAAATCCTTCCTTGCAGGGGATATCTTTTACCAGCAATATGTGGGCACATCTGTTTGTTTTATTAATGCCTAAAGAATACAGAGGGACCAAACTGTAATGAAAAGTCTGACCTTGTGTCAGCCTAAAGAGTTCTTGTATATGTTGCGTCTATGTGGAAATGTTTTATAACATTTAATTTGAGCACTGTGAAATTTTTAAGAGCTAAGGAAGTACTCTTTCATTGTTTACTTATTTATTATTTTTTAGGGCATTTGATACTTTGGCTAAAGCACTTAATACCACAGATGGTACAACACCTCATAACTTGGCAGATGGGATGGATCCTACAGGAGGAGGAAATATTCATATAATCAGTAGAGATCAGTCAACACCAATTATTGAAGTGGAAGGACCCCTACTTACAGATACACATGTAACATTTAAGGTATGTGCTTCTTTAAATATCTTACTAAACAAACTAATGCTTAAGATGTATGAGCTCTTGCATAATTTCTTGTCTCATATTCCCGATTTGCATTCCTTGCCAGTAGTATTGAGTTATTTAGTGCAGTTTTCCTTTGACAACTTCTTGTCACACTGTTGCTTGTGATGGACTTTGAGAGTAGTTTGAATGTTTTTGCTGGTTATTTCATTGATGATAACAACTGGTTTATGTCTGAACTATATGTATTCTACTGTACTTTTATTTTTTGCAGCTGACAATGCCCAGTCCGATGCCAGAGTACCTTAATGTACACTACATCTGTGAGTCAGCATCACGACTCCTTTTCCTCTCTATGCACTGGGCTAGGTCCATACCTGCATTTCAAGCTCTTGGGTAAATGGACATACTCTGTTTGAAGGGTTTGCTTTTGAATGAATTTAAGCACTGATCTGAACACTTCCCAGCTATTTTGAACTTTTTAGTTATGATATTGTTTGATTTTTAATGAATACTTTAAAATGTGTGAAGACTACGCAATATTCCCTGTTTTGAAGAATAAAATAGAAGATGGCAGGGGGGAGGGTAACTACAATATCTGATGTTACTGTGGTTACAGAAACTAAAGCCAAATCAAAAGCAAGTGTGAATTTGTAGAAATTAAATGCTTGGTTTTGATACCTTATGAAAGAATTGATGAGCACCATTTCACAGATAACCCGAAATGGTTTCCCATAGTCTATAATTTCTTTTTGCTTCTTGAAATACTTGTAATATGCTAATATATGCCTGTTACCAAAATGTTTTGCAGTACATAAATCCTTATTATGAATTGTTATACATAACAGAATTATTCATAGGGCAATACCAAGCTGATATGCAAACTACCTAGTGTTGTTTGACTTTCTGCTGTTTATAGGCAGGACTGTAATACAAGCCTTGTGCGTGCCTGCTGGAACGAACTGTTTACCTTAGGCCTGGCACAGTGTGCACAGGTGATGAGTCTCTCTACCATCCTAGGAGCGATTGTGAACCACCTCCAGAACAGCATACAAGAAGGTATGTTACCAGTACTGCTAACAGTACAGGGACGCTTGGATAACATTGTGCACAAGGTGTTTCCTCATCAGTGGCAGGATTACACGAGGAACCAGGGGAAGGTGAAGCTTTCTCTTGCATAATTATCTTTCCCCTGGTGATCTACAACTTTGTTGCACTGACCTCACAGAGATATCTGTGGGATAGAAGTGTCCATAGAGACAAGGGGGGGGTCTTCTATGTCTGACTGACATTGCAGAGAAAGACTGTACATCCTAAAATACTCCTTGGATGTGCTCAGAGAGTTTTCTTCCCATCCAGATGTATGTTTTTTCCTCTTAGAATAATGATACTCTCTTCCAAACCACTCTGTACTTTTTCCTTCTGGAACTTTCCTTCTCCTCCTTGCAGTGTAAAAACACAGCATTTGCCAATTATCATGACAAGCGTATTCTTGCAGGTATAATGGTTTTGGATACTACTGTGATGCAGTAATGATAAATGTAATTTGAAGTGCCCTTGAAATATTAAGCAACCTAATTTCTTGACACTCTTAATAAGATGCATGTAATTTTATTTTTTAATTCAGTGTTGGTCTGTTGATGGTGATTATATCTAGAATGGATGAAAATCTGTTATATTTGCTTTTTTCATTCTTTAGAGATGCCTTCAATCAATAGGATTGATTAGCATGAAAATAATATTCATTTTTAAAAGGAGGAAGCAAATACTAGCAAACTCTGCAAACACAGCATAATACATGAAAACTACTTTAAATTTAAATGTGTGTTAAAAGCAGTTATAGAATACTATTTGGTACCATTTTCTTATAATTTTTTATGGTGTCATTATTGTGCACTCAACAAAAATTAGAAAATTGGATTTCACTGAGGAGAGTAAAACAGATGTATTTTTCTAGAGCTGACGGCTACTAAATATTTTTCCAACTGTTTTGTACATTTTATAGTTCTACAATCAAGTTATAATCTACTTTATTAGCTTCATCATGATAAAGTAAATTAGACTGAAATTTGATTCTTAAATGGATAGTATGCTTTAATTTTTTTCATAATGAATACAGGGCATTTTTCTTGTTTTGGTTTTGGGTTTTTGTTTGTTGTTTGTTTTTTGTTTGTTTGTTTTGGTTTGTTGTTTTCTCATTTAAGAGAGGCTGGACAGTCCCAAAATAGAACAGAGAGCTGCTCCTTTCCTGCACAGAGAGGCAAAAGTTGAAAAGATCAGAAGGGAAACCTGCACATTGGATGTTCTACGCAGAGTTAGGCTTTTACTTACTATCTATTTCAGAATACACAAAGTTGTCTATTCCACCTTCATTCCAGGCAGTGACTTTGGGAGGGAGTAAGTGGTAGGGCTATTACAGCTGGTTCCACTTCTGTTCTCATGCATCAAAATTGTAAATTTTTTTTTTCTAAAACCAGTACTTGCATCCATACTGTGTTAGCTGAGACCAGCCAAAAAAAGAGAATCATTAGTGTTACTTATCTATTCTGCAAAGTTATCATGTTATATTGTGTATTATACTTTCAAAATTCAAGACAAAGTGAAGAAATTTCAGAATTTTACCTAGGAGCATACTAGTGATGAGGCTACTTAGAAACGGTGGAATTCAAGTTCACTTTTCCTGAGTTTTTCTGGATCATATTTTCCCGCTTAATACAGGAACAAAAACATTACATGAAAATAGTTTCAACCATCTTGGGTAACTAAAAATTTGTATCACAATTAATGATTTAAGAAATGTAGATTATGCTTTCATTCTTATTTCAAGATGGTGCAAAAATGATTCTTCCATTCATTCAATCTTCTCATTGCAGTTTCAGAAAATAGATCAAATAGTAATAAGCTACCTCAAAGATTCAGTTTAAGGCACATGATGTCTAAGCAATCCTATGCACTATTAGCTGTAGAGAGAAAAATAAAATACTCAAATTAAAATTATATTAAATACTAGCTTTGGTGATTATAACTGGAATAAAATTATTCTAATATGTTATTCAAGGAAAGGTTTTATCCCCTGTGAACTGACTTACTTCTGAAGTTTGATAATAGTAATTATATATTCAAAAATTTATCTTAATGTATTCTCTAATGTTTTTATTCCTTGACTAGTTTGTAGATATGAAATTCAGTACAAGGATTTCTATTTACCAAAAGAGAAATCTCTCCCTTCCTAGTTTAGCAGCTAATACCACTCACTTGTAATGTGTCTATAAATAAAATACATTTTTTTAATTGAAGTTTTAAGATAGATTATGAACCCAATATAAGGAATGTAATCTTTCAAATGTTAGAAGAACCTGTGTACATGTATTTCAGTGAATTTACCCCATCAGATGGGAAAAAGACCATAGCTAATGAAAAGTTCACTCCTAAAAGTACAGATAAAGGAGAAAGTAGCACTGTTCTTGCATTTTCTTTTGGAAAAGCTAATTTAATAATGTTTGAATTTAAAATTAGGGTTGCATGCTAGCATTTGCTTTGTGCTTCTGCTCATTCCCAGTATCACTCTAGCCATTTGTAGAATAATGCGCCATAATTTGAGAGTCTCTGCTCAGAACAATACATCACTGGAAAGAGTTTGGTGTGTCAGATTATGCCGTCCTCACAAAATCAAACAGAAGAGTTAACATTCTGTTTGGTAGCCATGGGTCTGACTCAACTTTGTAAATTCACTTTCATAATAATTCAGGTCATCCTTACGTGTTACATGGTTTTAAGACAGCAAAAGACTTGCAAATATCACTTGACTCGGTTTATAAAACTTTATTTGTTAATATATTAGAAATGCTTGAACTCAGATGAAATAGTAAGCAATATCTTTTTGTAGATAAACTTTCTGGAGACAGAATAAAGCAAGTCATGGAACACATCTGGAAACTTCAGGAGTTCTGTAACAGCATGGCCAAGCTTGATATTGATGGATATGAATATGCATACCTTAAAGCTATAGTCCTTTTTAGCCCTGGTAAGGAATTTAGTAACCATATCTTTTTAAATAATAAGCCTCAATATGTCAATTCTTTAGCATTTTTAAATGAGACTAATGTCTTGACATGAGACTCATCTGTTAAGTTGGAGCTAAAATGATTGTTTCATAATGATGATCACAATATGTGTTTTAAAATAACTTCAGAGCAACATATCCATGTTGTTTACAGTTCAAATTTATCAGGTGTTTCCTGTACATTCACCCTAGAAGATCAGATTCCCAAGTTAGCTTCAGCTGAGAACCTATAAGTAATAAATTATCTGGAATGTGTACTAGCAATATTAGTGAGGTAAATGGTAACGAGGATTAGAAGAAATGCATTCTCCAAGTGACAAAGAAATTTGCTTCAGTTTTAGTATTTTTATGAGCAGAATATGACCTATTTTATATGAAACTTCCACAAAATCTCAAAAACTGAGTGTAAACAGGCTGTCTTCCATTTGTTACCAAAAAAAATGACCGCAGACAACTAAAGCATAGTCACGTTTTTCTGAAATATGAGAATATACTCAAAGACACTTGACATTTTCTGGAATGATTAGGTAAGGACATAAAAGAAATTGGAAGTTGCTGTCTTTTCAGCAAAGGTGGCAGATGTTTCTAGGACACACAAAGGTTAAACTGCAGACAGGCTGAGTAAAATGGAAAGTTTTGCTCAGAAATGCATATTATTTATTTTAATTCAAAGATATTTACCACTTTGTATTTAATAGACTACAAAGTAAAAGGATATATTGTTACTGGTGTGTTTGCTTGGGGTTTTTTTTCATTGATAACTATTTTTCTCTTTGTAATAAAACTTAATTAGAAGATACTGGTGTCCTGAAATGTTCTTTTGAATATTTTTGGGGAGATTGTCCCATTAGAGTTAGGTTTATTAGGGTTTTTGTTCAAGTTGGAAAAGCAAGAAACTATCCACTCTCAAGGTAGCTCTGTCATAGTTCAAGGGACAAGCAGTTTGGACACAAGAGTGTCTCTAAACTTACTATTTTGCCATAGTAAGATAGGTGAGATTTTGTGGGTTTGCTTTTTTTTGCTCTGATCATGTGGCTGTCTGCAGAGTGGAGCCAGCTGGAATTAAAACACGAGATAGTCTTGGGGAAGATTAAGACATTGATCTATCAAGAAAAGAACCTTAGATACTGCTTAGCCAGCCTAATTAGAACAAATCACAGAGGCAAACATATTTACATTTAAACGAGCAACGTTAAAAAACAAATTCCATGTCATTGCCTGGTACACACATACAGGCTTAATCTTTGTCTACTTTCTTATGGATTCACACAGCTCTAGAGAGAAAAGTGAACGAGCTAATTCCAAACCCAGGAAGTGAACATTCACCTGAGTGGTTTCCTTTATATAGCTAGCATGTTAAGTATCACAGTACCATAGAAATATTTCATTGAAATTAAATGTGAGAGTCTTATAAATACATTTATTTCACAATGTATAGGGAAACAATCGACATACAGAAATGTTTTGTTTCTTTAGATCACCCTGGTCTGACCAGTTCAACCCAAATAGAAAAATTCCAGGAGAAGGCACAGATGGAATTGCAGGACTATGTACAAAAAACCTATCCAGAAGATACTTATAGGTATTTATTGTCTAAAGTACCCAAAATAATGTTGTGGGCTGTAGCTAACAAAGGTACAAAATATCATTGATGGTTTTGGCATCTGGGGTTTGGGGTTTTTTCTGACTGTTGATGAGAAAGACCTAAAACCTAATTCAAAAAAGCAAACAGGTTTGTTTACAGATGCATAGAAACAGGAACAGCTGTCTAGCTTCCTCCATGTAAATTAAATTTATTAGTACTATCTGGGTTTTTGAGGGCTTTTTTTTTTTTTTGAGACTCTCATATTCATGCTTAGAAAAGTAAACAGATTTACTTTTTTAGAAGTTTGAGGGATAACTGCTTCAACTGACTTAATTCACACTGCTTCTATTTTCAAGTTATTATTTTAAAGTCTCCTTGACAACTAAAAGGTGATTATCATCCTTGAAATATTTTTCAAGTTGCATGCAGAAAAATGTTAAAACTGTCAGTTATAGCCCTTGGAAAAACAAGGATTACATGTAACAGGAACAATAACCATCTCACTTCTGTTTATAAAAAATTCCCACATCTTACTTGTATTTTTTTCCTTTGGCTTTTTTTTTTTTTTTTTTTTTTTTTTTTATTTCCATGGACTTCTCGGAAATTACCTAGCTTGTTTTTTTCACCTCTCTACTATTCTGTTTGCTATGTGCTAGAAACAATTACCCTATTTTCTAACAAACACCATCAAAACTCAAAAATTCATCAACACAATGATCTCTGCACTAGCAGGGAAAATCTCACCTCTGTCTAGCAAGATATAGTAGAACATGTTCTTTTCTACTGTGAAAGGTATCCTCATGTAAAGGAGGAATCTCATACACTTAAGCACTGTCTGAGGGTGGAGTAACTAAAAAGAAGAAAAAAACTGTCTGAAAAAGAGCTTCTACCATCTCTGTTTTCTGCACTGATCTTACAGAATTGACACTGCAGTGCAATGAAAATAGGATTCTCTGCCTCAGAAATATCCTCAAATTGCACATTCTTCCATGTACAATTGAGTCCTTCTGGTTTGATTAGTGAGAGCTGAATTTCTACCATAAAACTAAATATAAAATTTGTTCCATATACTTACTTCCCATAATAATGTCTCAGAGAAGAAAATCAGAATTACATTCCACAAGCAGTGTCCTGTATTTTAACTGTCTGTTTCTCCATGCTCACCCATAGACAATTTTAGAGAACAAATATGAGTGCTGGTACAAATTGAGGTAGGAGACAAGCATTACAATTTTCACAAAAACATCAGCATCATTTGAATCTTTTTGCCTTGAAGTATATGAGGTATGGTATATTAGCAGAATGGACCTTAGGTATTTTCTCCATAAATATTCAAGCATGTTCCAGAGCACATGTGGTCAGTGCTACCTGAGGTTTGCTATTATATGGTTCTGGTTCAGAAATTTTATTTGGTTTGGCATTTGTGATGCACATTGCCATATGACTGACAGGAAAATGCTTTCATGACTGTCCTAAATTTCATATGCATGGGAAGTCTACCATTTCAGTACAATCACTTCATTATATTGGATATTTGTTAACATCCTGGTAAATAAAACACCAGGACAATTCGGCAATATTTATGCTTAACATAAAGTTAAATTCCTCTCTCATTAGAAGCAGATTCTCTTTTTTCTGTTTATATACATCCAGTCCCCTTCCTGCTGTCTCAATTGGCATGAAATTGCTAGGCAACTGAGGACCATGCTGTTTATGGCTGAAATTTTAATTAAGCATTATAGTCTTAAAATGGAGCAAATGTTCACACTAATCAGTATGAATATGATTATTCTCAGCATTGTTCATCAAGAGCTGGGAATTCAAAAGCAGGCCAAGAAAATTGTGTGCTGCACATACATGTTCTGTCTACAAAGGGCATTAACATGTCCATTTCATTGGAAAACTACAAAGCTACTTGGCATTCAGTTTGCTTGCAGGATAGAACGGTAGCAATTCTTTTTGTGGTAGCCAATTAGCTTTAATTGCCTCTTTACACCTATTCATGAATTATGGTAATAATAAAGACAGATCCAGCTCTTTAGCCATAGAGTATCTTAAACTGGTCTTAAATGTGTTTATAATCTGCTGAACTTCTTTTTCAGGCTAGCCCGGATCCTAGTCCGCCTGCCAGCACTTAGGCTGATGAGCTCTAGCATCACCGAGGAACTGTTTTTCACGGGTCTCATTGGAAATGTTCCCATTGACAGCATAATCCCCTACATTCTTAAAATGGAAACAGCAGAATATAATGGTCAAATAACTGGCACATCTGCATAGAGGGAGCAATGTAATTTGAGGGATTGAAGTAATTTTCACAATGCACAAATAATTAGGAAGTTAAAAGAGTAATGTTTCAGTAGGTGCAGATAATTCCAACTTGTTATCAGTTTCCTGATGGATTTCTCCTTGTCTTTTTCTGATGTTGACAAAATTTACAGCAGCTATTAAAAGACCTGCTATAGGACCTTTCCTACCACAAGGAGTATTTTTGATGCCTTTCATTTAAAAGGCCATAGATTACTAAACATACTTTTCACATACTTTACTTTGTATTTAGAAACTGTCAGTGGTTAAAAAGAGTTTTATAATATAAGAGTAGTAATAAAATTACTTTAAAAGTAAAAAGAACAGTATGTATATATTTAAAAATATCCTTGGAATGAATGTCTAGCAATTGCCAGGGTATAATACTAGCACTTTGTAACCACTTCTTTTCAGAGCAACAGGATCATCAACATCCTGCTTATGAATATGGAAAATGAAAAAACTGCATATGCCCTTAGTCAAAATGCTAGTGATTTTTGTAAAAATGTAGAATGCTAAGGGAGACAATCATTTAATCTATATAAAGTCACTTGCTGTTATGTTATGCATGAAATATTAATGTGGATTCTTAAATCAGATATCCACATTATATGAAACTATATCTGTTAAATTAGTGTAGTTGTAATACACAGTACAGTGCAGTCATAGTGACTATTATGTGCTACAGCAGTTCCCCACACTAGAGAAAAAATTTGTTTCTCACAATAATTATTAAATATGCAGATTTCTTAAAGTGTCTATTCAGACAAACACAATCATGACAAATGTTACTCTAAGAAGAAGCCTTTTGACTTTGGGGAAAATCAGTCAACTGGAAGAGCAGTAATTTTCAAATAGAGCTGTGTGATGCTCTTTGAGTATACTCCAATTTTACTCCTCTTTCTACTCTGAACACCCTCATGATGTAGCCACAGGGTACAATATAAGACCTGAAATGTATAGAACCTCTGTTTGTCAGCAAGTTTATTATAAAGCTCTTTTATTTTATTTCTCACTCCCTCCATCCCCGAGCGCTCCCAGTTTTGCAGGGTTCTCAACTTTCCTGTCACTCAGTTTGAAACCAGAATATAGCCAGGATTTACTCTCACTCATGTGCAATTGCAGTTGATAACTAATACACAATGGAGATATAAAATTAACTACTTTTTAATTGCCTCAAGTGATGAGCCATCAATTTGCTGGTAGTACTGGCCGTTAGCTGCTAGCATAGGTTTCATTTTAGTATAATTTATTATTATGGCTGTTCAGTATTTTAAAATCAAGGATTTTTTAAAAAGTCATAGCAATTAATACCTTCATCTGATCCTGGCTCATTAGATGCATTAATTATTTTAATTATTTGTATGTCAGAGACATTCTTACTTTTGTAGTTCTATGTGACACAACTTATCTAATGATAAGTTCAGCACTTTGGTTTTTCTTCTGTTATTGATACTTACTTAGAAACATCAACTAGGTTGGTGTTTGTGACTTTTCAGAGTTTGAATTGTAGCCAAAAGACCTTAAGCAGCTTTAGATGAGGTTTCTAAAGTAACAAAAAGACCTTGTGTACTTCATGCTTGTTAGGAGGCTGATATTTGTAGCACTTACTGTGACACAAAAGACTATTTAATTTTAGCTTCTGGATGCATTAAAGTCTTCTACAGTTACTATTTTTGGCACATTCAGAATCTTCTTTTTTCAGAAGGGTATTACAGAGTTCAATATCAATGCAGAGATTTGTAATACTGCACTTTTATCTCTCTCAGCTTTTGCCATAGCAAATGAAATTGTCGTATTGTTCATGTGATGTAAAGTCTGCTCTCTACATGTGAAGTCAGCTGGACTTCAGCTTTTAGGACCAACCAGCTGTGGGATTGTGTCAGCACTTCTGCTGCACAATCCTCATGTTAAGGGTATACAACTTAAAAATTAATGGTGATACTAACATCAGAAACAGTAGTTACCGTGGAAAGAGTAGTAGCTGCTTTTGCTGAAATTTAAAATTTTACTGGGTTATGTCATTTTTCTACAAGCAGAATGCATTTAAATATTGTGATTTTTTTATTTTTTTTTAGCCAATAGGATTATGGAACTTAATTTGCTGGCAGATAAAAATCATTTAGGCAGATAAGAAAGCATTTTAATGGTAAATTAAATATTCCTTAGCACAAAAACTAGCCATTGGAATATTTGGTTTTAAATCTCAATATGCACCAGCTTTCTTGACAAACATCATTTCAACTTCCAGTTTTTCAAGTAAAAGTGCCCCATTTTCTGTGTGAAAATTTGTTTGTAGTTTTTACTTCTTTTGATCGTAACAATTCAGGAAAGAAGGTAAAGGCTTTATAGTTTTTTGGGAACAAAGGGATCACATGAACTAAAATGTAAAATGTATACCTTGTATTACATATGTAAATTGAAACAATAACTATGCAGCTCTGTTCACAAACAAACTGCATTCCCCACAAAAGCAAGGCCACATAATGATATCCTTGTTCAAACCCTGGTAGTTACTTACTCTGCAGACAGTTATTAATTGGCTTATTAGGGAAAAAATAATAATTTGGGTAAATTAAGTAACAACCATGCAATCCATAGTTGTACATGCATTTAATAGACTAAATGAAGCAGTTCCATCCTTAAGATTTGTCTGTTACCAACTAAAAGCTATAAGGTCCCTCTCTGTGTAGCATCATTAGCATGATTTGCTGGCTTTCAGACCTCAGAACCAAGCTAGTTCTGCCATTAACAAAAATGACTCTTAACCATTCACTGTTTGATTCCAAGACAAACATTTTGGATTTTAGAAATTTGAACATGTGGCTGCCTGGGATATTTCCTCCCCAGGGAGAGGATTTTGTGCTTCCCCTCTTTGAACTTCATGAAGTTCCTGTTAGCCCGTTTCTCCAGCCTGTCACAATCCCTCTCAGTGGCAGTAGGACCCTGTGATGCACACAGTGCACAATCAGGCAAGCTTTGCGCCATCTCTGCAGAAAATAGTGCAACATTGACATAGTTCTGGGAATTTCTGAGGTTTGTTCCATCCCTCCTGCAGTGACTGGAAGATGGTAGCATGCTAATCTTAGTAGCTTTACTGTTAAATTAGTTTTGATTTTTTTCTCTTTTGAAAGTGCAAACTTTTCCTTATGAATATGGGACAGGAGAGTTTTTTATTATTGTAACAATTATTGAAGAACTATTTCTTGAGTATTAAATATTGAAATAGCTTGTTTTCATAAAGGTGAAATTTAAATGCCAAACTTGTTTTCACAGAACTTGGAGTCAAAGTATCACAGTCACAAAGTGATTCTAAGAAAAGTTTATCTCACTGAAGCTCTACTGAGTGCCAAAATTGATTCTCTTCAAAATTTTTGATGTTCTATTTCTGCTGCTCTTGAAAATATTTTAACTTGGTAGAAATATAATAATAAATTATCTGATTAGGTTTATCTGAACCTGAGCAAATGTGTATACTAGTCACAATTCTGTGCTGACTGAGACTGGGGCATGATAATTAGGCAATGCAGGGAATGATAATGAGGCAGTAATGTCCACTGTGCTTCATTTGTTTTCCAACTCTTTTGCAAAGGAGCTGGATTTGAATCTTGTAGACAAAAAGCACTTGGGACTAGCTTTAATGACTAGTCATAATGATTTTAATTGCATTTGTGACAAATGAAGGTATACTCTTTTCTTCCCTTTATTTACTTTGTACTTTAGAGTCAGAACTAAGACCACGTGCAAAAGTAATCTTTCTCTGCCTATTTACTTTGCTTATAAATTAGCTGCAATGCTTTTGGTGTCTGTGAAGTTACTCTTGCATGAAACTGGTAGAAGAGGAAAAAATTATTTCCAACGAGAGATCCTTCTAAGAAGTCATACAAGGCTTTCTTTCAGCTGCCTTAAAATGTTACATTATTAAGAAGGCTTAGTTTTCAGAGCACTCTAGGGCAAGAAACTATTGTTGCTCTCCACTGATTAGCTGGTGTCATTTGCCAAGTCTCCTTTCACCATCTTCTGAAGCCCTTGGCCCCCCAGACAGCCGTGATGCCTCTGGTGAGGAGCTCTGGCTCCAGGTCTGTGTGCAGAATCCAGTGGCTCTGCATGGCCATTACAGTTCCCTTTGTCAAAGGGCACGTTCTGAGGCTGCCATAGAGAAACCAAGTCAGGGCTGAAGCTCCAAGGTGAAATTCCTGAGTTTCCTGACTCTTGTTTCTCCTTTGGCAGAGACTGTAAAACATTTGTGTGGTTTGTTGTTGTGTATAGTACACAGGACTCACAGATTCCTGAATGATTTCATTCAGGATACTGCAGCTGTCAGTAGAGTTTCCTGCCCATTAAAGTTCAGGCAGTAGTTATGATTATTTCCTGATTACCTGCTATTTAATTAGTAAAAGGCAATTAAAAAAAGAACACGAAATAGCATGACTAGCAAGGGGTTTCAGGAATACAGTTTAACCAGGAAGACAGAAGTGGAAATGAATGGGCTGAGGGTACTGCCCAAGCAGTGACAAAGCAGCTTCCTGCACTAACAGCACCAGTCAGGGCCCTGTTTGAATCAGGTGGAGTGAGCAGTACAACTGGCAGTTCAGTCAGACACACAGCTGTACCAGCAGGTATCTATATCTACTGGATGATACCATCCTGAAAAGAACAAAAATGTTGATTTTCTGTTCGAGATTCCTTTCTTCCTCTCCAGTCACTCTTAATAGTGCAAAAGCAGGGGAGGCTGGGTTGTTTGGGTTTTTTTGCCTACTCTTGTCCCTAAGAGGAAAAGCAGAAATGCCAGCAAACACAGGCAGATTCCCACCTGTTTCCAGTGTTTGCCACACTGGGCACACAGAAGAGCTTTTGTGTAGCTGGCTCTGGTGATAAGCATGGCCAGCTGTGACAGCAGCACACAACAGCTGCAGTCCTGACACCTCCAAACATCCAGGAGGGATCAGCCAAATGAGGGCATGGTCACGCTAGAGAGGAGAGTGAGGGGCAGAGGAAGGACAAACTGCCAGCATCTACTGGATCTTGAATGACACAAATTTAGTTTAGAAACAGCTTTATATGAAAAATTACCAAGAGGGGAAAGCAAAGGAGAGACAATGAAAACATTTACTTTTTGCAGTTTTTAATGATAAATAAAGTTCCTGAGTTATTTTAAGAGTATATACTCCCGAATTAAGTTCAGGCTTATTGTTTGATGCCAGTAACCCTTCTTGTTTAGATTATGCTACAACCCTACTTCTGCTGCAGTCAGTGTTATCAACGTATGGGAAATAATTTGTGCAAAAAAAGAAAATTAGAACATTATTTATACTGGTTACAAGTCTTTGTAAAATTTAGGGGGTTTTTTTATTATGAAGTCATGCTAAGTTCATCACAGGCAATACTGTTGTAATGTTCCATAATTTCCACAACCTGTTCAATCCTCTGAGTTACATAAATGCTTTGAAAATTACTTATTTTTAAATTCCTGCCTGTCTTCTTTCTTTTTAAAGGGTTTTGATAGAGTTATAGACATCTATTTTGTGCCTCCCACCATCGTGCATTTCTGCATGTTCAGTTCTAGGACTCACTCGAGCAGCTGATGCATATGTACATAGCTGTATGTATGTGTGTATGAATGTATTTGTTTATACCTCTCTGTCTAAATATATTCTGTACAGTGTATAGAAAATGTGTAGTGTATGTATATATGTACAGATATGGAGCCATTATTCGTCCATTCTATGTGCTAAAGTTTTTTATTCATTTGCTAATCCAGAGCTTCCTAATTTGGTCAGTCCCCACAAATTTCAGAGCTTTGCCCCTTTTTTCTAAAACAGTCTGAATTCACTATTTGCTGTTTAGAACTGACAAATATATTCCATGAAGTTTCTGGCTTTTATATTATTCTCTTTACCTTTTCTCATTTGACCTAGAGAGGTTTGCCAGTCAATAGGTAATTGAGCATATAATGCCTGTTAAAAATAATGAATAAATAACTATAGTCATAGAAAATACTTCCTTGCTCATTCTCTTCCAGCCTCCTGAGATACTTTTGTAATGTATTTTTTGTGAAGCTTGGTAAGATACTGATTTTTTGTTTTTAAGTCTTCATCTGTGGCTAAGTGAAAGTAAACCAAGTTGCCCTTTATCACAGAACTGCAGCACACAGAACAGGAGGTAATAGGTGCTGTTTAATAAATCAATATTCATATTGCTATAGTGATCACATGAAATCAACCTGTGAGTTAGAGACTGTGTGCTCTGTTCAGTGAAACAGCAGCTCTGGTACACCAGCAATTAAGTAGTAGGGACATTGCAGGTCGTTTATTTCTTAGCAAGCATCAAGACATCTCCCAGATTTTCACATTGCATTTCAATTGTGTATTTACTTTCCAAAAGCTTTTATCTTCCAGCCTAAACTGAACACAACTAGTTACTTGATGTTGTTGTCAAACTAATATCCCTTTCCACATTCTGTCCTTTCCTGGGTCTCAATCTGTGCAGTTCCTGCACTACCTGTGATAGTCTCACTGTCCATGTGGGACGTGGGCACACAGTCGGGAAATGAGATGTGGAGTAAGACAATTTCTTATTCATAATGAGGACTCAAACATCTACATTATGAAAGTATAAACAGATCTTGTTCTTTTTCCCTTTTAATGAAGTTAAAAAGGAAGCCTTCCATAAAGTAAATCTGTTAACTGTGGGTTTTTAAAAAAGCATTTCACAGACCATGCAGGGCAGTAGTTCAGCAAGTCTTGTTTCTGTCATTAAAAAAGTGAAGTAGAATTTTCTGGGCATTTATTTCCACCTTTTATGCTCACTGTGGCAAAGACTTGTGTATATTTAATCAGATAATAAGACACCGATCAAAATAATGTGAACTTCGTGCATGCTTAAAGTGAACCACATGTCTGAGGAAAGTTTGCTTGGGAAAATGGTGAGAATGTTCTCTTTCTTGGTGTATTGGTTAGTGAGCATTTGTAAGCTTTTATTTCAAATATAGGAATAAACCTGTAGCATTTCAAAACCTTATTTCTGTGATTTTTCAGCAGGAAAATATTTAAATTAATGTCAGGAATTTCTGTGACACATGGTCCTTCATTGGTGTCTAGACAATTGATGCTGTTTGAATGCTTGCTTTCCTCTTTAAAGGTGAATAGAAACCTGAAAGTCTGTTAAAGTCATTGTACTGGGGGAACAGTTTTAAAGTTCAGGAAGCCAATTGGGGCATTAATCAAGATTGAATCTGTTTAAAAAATCAACTGTGAATTCAGAAAAAAACCCAGCAACGTTCAATGAAACTGAATGTGTTATATCCACATTTAAAGTTTTTGTATTCTGAAGGACAAAATGTGCTCAAATTTAGTGGCAATAAAAGCTCTGCAATAATACAACACAGGTCCATTTTATGGTATCTTCATGACTGTGGATTAAAGTAGGACTGAATAAATTTCAAAGAAAAAGCACAGTCTTTCAGAAGAAAACATTTTACTTACAGACTGTGTATGTTAAATTTTTCATATATGGAATCAAGATGAAATGTTGGGATATTTTTAATAATTAATCTATACTCTGTAATACACTGTAAACCAGTGTTCATAGTTTCCTATCTGAGAACTACACACTGTTGTATCTGTATTGGCATGCTAAGGAGTGCTGAGCTCATACAAAACCAGCAAATTTTTATAAAAGGAAGCATCTACTTTCAATTCCTTGGGATATTTTCTGAAGTCTCTGTTCCTTATAGTTTAGAAAACTATTGTTTATGTTTATTTTAAAAACTTTGCAAAAGTTGTTAATTTCTCACAGCTTCTTTTGTGAAATTAGTATTGTGTGTGGTAACATTTAAAAATAATAGCATGTTCTTTTTTTTAAACTAAATTTTATATCCAAACAGTGTCTTCAGTCACAAAGGAATTTGCATTGTTGTGTTTGTATATAGAGTATTGCAGTGCATGATTTAGCTTATGCATTTTATTAAATGCTGTTGTGTCATTACATTCTTGCGGTTAATATTAGTAGCTAAATGAGGTTTCTACCATTAAAGTGAATTACAAATATAAATGCATTCTTGAGTTTTATTTTGAAGTTCATTTAATTTCCTCTTGAACAGGAGCTCTCTAAGCCAAATGCGTAATTTACAATCTTTTAGGGAGAAAAAACATGTTGCCTTCACCACCGTGATTATCTTACGAGAGATTTAACCGGGTCTGGTATAGAAAAGAAAACCCATGGACTTACTGACTCCAAGGAGCTTCTCTAGGAGGAGAGAGGGTTTTTCCTAATGTTTTAATTCATCTTGAACAGACAAGTTTTGAGTAGCCCCAAAGCTGTCGCTGCTGTCCGCGAGGCCCCGCGCGCCTCTGGCGCCGCCGGGCCCGGGCGGAGCCCGGACTGCCGGGGCCGGGCTCAGCAAGGCGGCGGAGCCTCCGCCGGGGGGCGCACGGGAGCGCTGCCTCTCCCCTTCCGGCCGCCGCCACGATGCCGATGAAGGGCCGCTTCCCGGTGCGCCGGACCCTGCAGTACCTCAGCCAGGGCGACGTCGTGTTCAAGAGCTCGGTGAAGGTGATGACCGTGAACTACAACACGGCAGGAGAGCTGAGCGAAGGCGCGAGGTGAGCGCGGGGCGCGGCGGGAGCGCGGGTTGCCCCTGCAAAGACACCAGGGCTTGCGCGGGCCGCGCCCTCCGCAGAGACAACCCTTGTGTGCTTTTCTCTTTCTTGCCAGAAAGTTCGTGTTTTTCAACATCCCCCAGATCCAGTACAAGAACCCCTGGGTGCAGATCATGCTATTCAGGAACATGACTCCCTCGCCCTTCCTCCGGTTCTACCTGGGTAGGTCCCGCCAGCTGCGGGGGCCTCAGGAGCCGCAGAGCAGCCAGCGGCTGCGGCGCACCGGCAGCGCCGTTACCGCCGCGTTTATGTGGTTCTCACTCGGCCCTGCCTCTGCTGCAGCGGGGAAGCAAGCTGCTTGATGGGAAAAAAGCTTTAGCCGTTAGCAGCTCCCCTAGACTCGCCCTCACGGAGATTTTGCTTTTCCACTTTAAACATTGCATTGCACATTAACTGCAGAAGCAAAGCACATCATTCATTCGTGTGCGTTCAAAGCCTCTCTAAACGGCCTGCAGGGGGAAGTGTATCATTTGATACACTATCAGGAATTTTTCTTGACAGACAATGGAGAACAAGTTTTGGTTGACGTGGAAGATAAAACCAACAAAGAGATAACAGAGCACGTTAAAAAAATCCTGGGGAAAAGCAAGTAAGTAGCACGCAGTAAGCTGACATATCATCTATAGTACATAACACAAACTTTTGTGGAATGCAGAAGGAAATACCACTTTACCCAGACAAAACTGACACAAGCAAGGTAAAGTCTACAAGGTAGGAACTGTAAATCCATCTTTCTGATAACCTGGGTCCAGGGAAGGGAGAGTAAGTATTGCAATTCAGACTTCTGATAGTAACAAACATCTCTTTTTTTTTAGAGAAATGCTTGAAAAAGAAGAAAGAGAAAGGAAAAAACTATCGAATCCAGCAACCTTTGGGCCCAAGAAGTATCATCTGCGAGAATGCATGTGTGAGATTGAAGGCCAAGTTCCCTGCCCTGCTTTTGTACCATTGCCCAAAGAGATGAGGGGAAAATACAAAGCTGCTATGAAAAATGAGGCATGAGCCTGACATTTCAATATCTCACATCATGCAGCTGTTTTTCCTCAGGGCTGGACAATGAAGGTGCTTCAGTGAGAGACAAGAGCCAACAGTTCCTGGTAACAGGAACAAACAAATTCATTCAATACAGACAACTCTGCCTCATAAGCCTTCTTACAGCTACAGCTAGAATAATTAAGTGAAAAATAAATAAAAGTTAAAACTGGCACAAAACAAGCTGTGGTTCTACAAAGTATTGCAGTCAACACTGGAAAACAAAGTTACTACTCTTATTTCTTATTCATGCCTGCAGGTAACCAATTTCAACCAAGATCACGTTTTCTTTGTGATAGTGAGGCTAGACTAAAAAGTTAAATCTTAGAAGCAGAACTTTCCATAATTTGTAGAAAGTGGTGCAAAAGTCCATCTTGTACTAACCAAAGACAGACAAATGATAACTCCAGTCTCAACTGAATTTTCCTAATTTACGTAGTTACAAATCAGAAACAGTTCATAGTCTCATTTCCATCAAGATACAACTTTTGCAGCTCTGAGAAGCACTGATGAAGTCAGGAACATCAGCAGGAAAGAATGGGCAGATTGGTATATGAAAGGTAAGTTTTACCATTGTCAAAAAAGCCCCTTCTAAATCATCACAGCTTCTATCTCACAAAAAATTACACCATACCTGTAATAGGTATACATAGGTATAAATGTGATAGATGTACAGACCTTTATGTCAGGCTTATATGTACAAGTCACTGTAGAACTGTATTGCAGCATTTCTGAACTCATGGTTGAATGCAAAATTTTCCACTGATTCAAGCATCCTGTACAAATTATCAAGCACAAACACAACACAAAATAAACATGTTGTTTTATTTAATCTCTTTTTACAAAGTTTTCATACAGAGTAGTGCATGCAGTTGTAACAAAAGTCATTGATAATTAGTTATTGAGCTTTATGCTTAAGACATCTTCATTCCCTTGTGCCTTGCAAGCCTCACAGCAGTCCCTGTACCAGCAAAGGTCTTCACTTTGGAGATGATTTTAGTATTAGCTGTCTAGTCTATCACATTTAACACTGACAAAGATGATGAGGTATGCTAGTCTGTTACCTGCTTGTAGAAATTATGTATTACATATACAATAAGAATACTTTAGTTATTAGTGTATTACCAGAAAATATAAACAAGGCAGGATAGTTGCAAGAAGGAAAAAACTTTTTTAAAGTGAAAGCTGAAGCCACTGAAACATTTTTTCATGTTGATACCTAAAAAAGCATTAAGTTAGAGTGCAGGAAGCAATCCTGACTGGCAACCAAATCTGTCCTACGTAACTGCCTTATATTATCTCTCTTAAATAATTCCAGGGATTCTGTTTAGCTGTCAACAGTTTTTACTCCCTTCATGAATCTGGTGCTAAGCACCTAATGTTGTGTCAAGACCTTTCAGAATCCTCTGTTCTTTCTTCTACTTGGTGCAAAATAACACTTGGGGACTCAATCAGCTCTAATAAAACATCAGTATAAGAACTTCATGGTCTTAAGCCAACCTCTTCTGCACACCTTTCAAATCCAGATTCAAGCTACACCAGACAGACCATACGGTATCCTTGACTGGCTGGTCTGAGTTATTTCAATCCCTTAATAGGGGTATGAAGTGAGGATATAAGTGGTTTAGTATTTTTAAACAACAGTTCCACAAGTCCCTACCTCCACTTACTCACAGCTAGGAACAAGAGTTCCTGCTCTTTAGGTAAGAGTTACTTGTCTCTGAAATCTTAAGTGGTGCTGGGGTGACAGCTATGCCAATATCAGAGACATAATTAAAAGGTATGTCCCATTCCACAGAACTTCACACTTCTGAGTAAGCCCACTACTGTTAGTGCTATACAGTGTGATCTGCCTGATTTTCCTCTATTTCAGCTTTAAATAAAGAAACCCTTTCAGATTAACTCACCACCATCAGTGCTGCAAACAGTCATTCCTGCTGATGGGCCTGTGCCTCTCAAAGACAAAAATCAAAGCAGTTGGTTTCATCTTGCGCAAAACCCCTGCATTTGTCCAGCTGTAGGCCCTCCTGCATCACAGGTAGTGGCTCTCACCTGGTCATCCCCCAAGCCACAGAATCACAAGAGGTCTTCAATCTGAAGTTCCTGATTTAAAACAGGTATGCCTGATTCTCATAAAAACTGAGAGGAATCTAACAAGAGAGAGAATTGCCATTTGGCACTACTGTAGCCACAGACTTTGTCTCCCAGTTTTCACAAAATTCCAGGGCATCTCAGCTTTCCATCATAAACAAAATTTTTTGTTGCCTGGGTGTTACAAAAAAGTGTTTCAGTCTCACACATATAACAAACATGATCATTCTGTCACTCAGAGGATTTAAAGGAATATACAGATTCCATAATGCAATTAGCGATCAGAGGTTCACCCTTTATATTACAGTTTGAAGTCGTGCTGGCCTGATGCTCCTTTCCCTGGAAATGAGCAAATGCTTGCTCCCATGTGAGCAGGTCTGAAGCCAGCATGATGCTATGACACCACTGTTAGCGCTCACAGCAAATGGGAAACCAGAAGTGATAAAAAGAAGCATCCAAATTTTACTTGGGAATCTTTATACAGACACTAAAAAGTCAGGCATACTAAGATCAGTTATAAAGTTCTTCTCAGTCTTAAGGTCCCTTTTATGTATTTATTAGCATTGCACAAACTTGATCTGCGAGCCTGTACATTCAGCACCCCGGAGAATCACAGCAGCTCTTTAACAGCACATTGCCAGAACACCATTACCAGTTCAACTGCCCTGGGTCAGGAGGGGATGAAGAACTTTCAGAGAAGTTTTCATCTCTTTTTAGTCAAAGCCACACTTGAAAGGCCAACACTACAGCAGAAAGCAGGAAAGAGGACAAACCAACATTCCAACCACACTTCCACATCATAGTTCCCTATTAGCACTTAACCTCTGGACCAAAATAAGCATTCAGTAAGACTGCTTAGCATTAAAAGTGCTGTAAAAAGTTATTTTAAAATTTCTTACTCTAAGCTTTTGAGACCAGCAGCATTCCTGGGTAATTCTTTCTTCAAGACTCCATAGTAGTGGCAATGTCTAAATGAAAGTGCTCTAAAGTCAGGATTCTCCCAATTCCCTCTTGTGATCTGTACTCCTGTCTGCAAGTATCTGCTTTACCTTCCCATACTTAACAGCAGACTGAATTATTACACAGCCCTATTGCTGCTTCAGCAGTTAGATTTCTCCTTCTGCTTTGCTAACGTGTGCTTCAGTTCCTTTAAGTTCTCTGTCAGTACCTCCACCTCATCCAGTCGTCCACTATGTTTGGCATCAAATATATAAGCTTTAATATTATCTATCTGTTGGAGAAGCAGCTCTTCCTCTATAGCCTCCTCTCCAGAGATCTCAATGCCATCCTCCACTTCAAAGGGATTGATAGAGGATCCCTCTTCAAATGGATTCCCTGAATTCCAACTGCCCCCAGGCTTTTCAAATGGATTTTCATCCTCTTCAAAGGGGTTTGAAGTACTGCCAGGTGCTCCATTACTTTGTTCATCCTCCTCCTCACTTTCAAATGGATTATACTCTTTTTTATCACTTTGCTGAACTGTGTTTGAGAAAGAAACCACTGGAGAGGTGTCTTTGGCAAATGGGTTAGTGGGATCTTCCTCTACCTGTGGGGTATCTGCTTCATCCTCAAAGGGGTTTAGACAGGCTGGCTGATCCTGGTCTTTGTTACACTGTGGGGCATCCTGGGGTTTGAGTGTGAAGGTCAGGTGCTCTTTAGCTTGCAGCTGCTCAACAGCAGGAGTTTCAAAACTCGCGTCCCCTTTGATCCAATTAACATCCAAATGCTGTTTGACTTCTCTGAAGTCTAAGGAGCGTGCCCTTGAATGCTGAGCCATGAATTTTTGGTGCTCTCTTTCCCACTCTTTTTCACGGAGGACCTGAAGTTCCTCTCTCTGTATCTCCTCCTCTTCTGCCTGTTTTTTAGAAAGCTCAATAGCTTTCAGAGTTTGTTGTTGATCATATTCATCTTGAAGCTGCATCAGGTTCTCTTGCAATGTGTGGACCTCATCTATCCTATTAGCTGCCTTTGCTTGCTTAATAAAGGATGTGATATTGTCAATCTGCTGAAGAAGTGGGTCTACTCTCTCGCTCTCTCTCGAAATGCTAGATGTGGGTAACCAGCCTTCAGATTTTCTGACTGTTCCTTTTTTCATATGGGTTTCATCACCATTAACTGCAGATGTAGGTATGGAGATAAACTCCTTCTGCTTTTCCTCTTGTTTTCCCTGTGTTTCAAGAGCAACCTAAACCAAAAAATATGTAGTAAGAAAACACCATGAGCTTGAAAATTTTCATTTTAAGTATCCATAGGTACAAGTTAGCTGATCTTAGAACATTGCTGGCTGATGCTAAAAGGGATCAGCTGGCATTTTGGTTATTTGCAGAAGATTCTTACTTTCATACCATTACTTACATACTTCCTGTGAGTTTGTGATTATACTGATGAAAAAACCGTGACATCTGCCTCTACAAACTTGGGGGGAAAGTAGGACCAACAATTCTCTTTATAGAGGAAAAAAAATACCTAATGCAGCTGTGCAAAGAGTGGCCTAGATTGATTTGGACATTAACTCTATCACCTATGACTACAGCAGAGAGCTGTAATAGAACATCAGTGTTTAAGGTCACTGATAGCACTGGCTTTTGGAGTGGGATGATTCTTATTTCTCAACTTATACCTCAAGATGAAGTTGGCTTTAGTTTATAATTAATAATGTCCTTCCTTCTGAAGGAAAAAAGCCTCTCTCCCTGCAGAACCATCCTTATTCTAATACATCCTTTCCCACCAACGAAAGAGTTTCCAAATTCTACTTTTATGAGTGAATTCCTGAACACAATTTCGAAGTCAGTGCAAAGTAACACACTCACTTCAGGGGCTTGCTCTGCACACACTGCTGCTTTCCAGGAGAGTCCAGCTCTGTACCCACTTACTTCTGCTTTGGGCAGAACAAAGCAGCAGCTAGGCAAAACCCTGGAAAAGGGGATCAGATTATATGGATGAAAAAAAACCAAACTGAAATCCAGTGTTGAAGGCAACTACTCATACCCACAGAGCTCCCAGGCTTACATCTATGAGAAGGCCTGATACAAGACATAACAGATCCCAACCTGTCTTACCATATGCAGTCTTTTCTTCTTCAGTTCTTCATACTGATCCTTGGATGGCAGGGACATTAGGCCAAGCAGTTTTTCCTGGCAAAAATTGAAACATTTACAATATTGCTTGCAGGTATTCAGCCCATTTTTCTACTCCTTAAGGGAGACACGACCAGCAGAAGCCCCACAAACACATCAAAGATGCTTCTACACTGCAGTCCCTCCTGCAGGTCTGTCACCTTGTTTTCCAGCCTTCAGCCTTGGAGTCAGAAATTTCATGTAAACAAAGTAACGTTTACAGAACTGTTATCATGTTTTTCGGATTCCTTTCTGTGAAGGGAATCTTGATGGACACTTTCTAAGACCAGTGAAGTTGAAGAGGTTGAACCTCAGTCTTTCAATCTGGTCTTCCTTTTAGAAATCTATATAAGTTGTAGAAAAAAATTAAACTTCCTCTTTTTCCCGCTTTGACTCCATGGTTATCACTGCGTCTCCCTTGGGACAGCACTGCGCAACACAGGTCTGTACACACCTTTGCTGCTACAGCTGCACTGCTGGGTGGGCTCACATCTCAGCAAGTGGAAGAGCCAAAGCTCACACACCTCTTGGGTTCCCCCGGCCCAATGCTGTTCTGAGTGCAAGATCAGTGCTCAAGACAGCTTATTTAAAGCTATCGTAAGTCATTAGGGGAACTACAGAAAATGCAGAAAATGCATAGAACTAAGGCTCCTGTCAAAATAGTTTCAAACCACAGGGATGCCTGGCAAAGGAGAGAACACTATCTAAAATGTACATTCACCTCACAGCAGATGCTCTATTTACCTGAACAAAAAGTGTAGCTGAGTATCTTATCATTCGCTGAAGTTGTAGTATTTTAGGATGAGGCTGAGGATCTTCATGCAAGCCTAGACTCAAAATCTTCTTACTGAATCAAAGAAAACATACAGCCTCATCAGTTCAAAAACAAAACCAGGAAAAATGCCGCAAAAGCGGAGAGACAGTACTCGATCAAAAACTTCTGATGTCCTTTTAGTTAAACAGTTTTGGATATTACAGTTTGTAACACTTTCCACTCCTAGCCTTAGGAAAACAAAGAAACCCCAAACAAACAACTCCTTTCCCCTAAATGGTGCTGCTACTTGTTTCCCCTGTGCTTATTTATTCCTACTGCAGAGAAATGCATGAATTTTAAGGCTGGAGAAGAAAGTAGAAATTGATAGTGTACAGGAACAGCATCTACCTTTTCAAATGCTCTTTACAACTGAGCAGACAAATTGATCATCCATATAATCAGTGAAGTTGTAACAGAGATACATACATGCTGGGGGAAAAAGGGAGAGAGAGAATCTTTTACCTTAAGGCATCTATAAATTCATACATTTTTTGAATCTCCACCCTCAAGTCATTAGCTTGATCAAGGTTGTAGGCCGTCTCCCCAGCACTAAGGAATAAACAGAACTTTACTGTAAGTCATGCATTCAGTTAACAACACATACAACACTACTAATTATCCCAAAATGACCAAGATCCAACAGTGGTAAGAAATGCTAACACTAAAGGGCTGAATGATTTTATGTCAAGCCCATGTTTAGAAAACCTTTTTTTGTGACAGAAGTAGAAAATTGTAATCATTTTGTGAACATGAACATTTCACAGAAGATAACTATATTTACTATTAAATACAATTATTTAATCATATGTATATTATTATTAGTACTTATATTATTATTTATATATTATTACTTACTACTCTAGGAGAAACTGTATTTTAACAGAAGAATGCCACTCTACAAGTCATATCTAAAATATACACATGCTTAGCAAACATATCTATTTAGTGGGGATTTTTTTCAATGCAGCTTGGTGGGAAAAATCTCTGAGTAACTAACCATGAAAGCACAATAGTTACCTCCACTAGCATGTGTCAGAAAGCAAAATACTGTGCTTGAAAGGGTGCAGTATTTAAGATGCTAGTAACTGACTGCACACATGGGGACACAATCATTACAGGCACTTTACCAGAGTCTCCACTTTATTGATAAAACAAATTAGGACTTAGTGGGGAAAATTCTTCACTAGTTTTTAGCTTCCCTGTCCTTTTGTATCACAAATATAAATTATAAGAATCACTTTCTCAAAAGCAACTTCACTATCCATAGGATTCCAATTTCCAGGGCACAGTACTAGCCAGAAATCTTTAACTTCACCCATAACAAGCCTATTGTTTTCTGACATTTACTTCCATTATCAAGGACATCTGTATTTTTACTTTTCTCTAGCTGCCAAGCCACATAATCCAATCTTTCATGAATTCATGACAAAAAGCAGTAACATCTCACCATGTTTTTCACCTTCTGTACTTCTTTCTTTGTATTGCGAGGAGTGTTTTTACAAAAGCACTTTTGTTACTAGTTTTTTAACAACCATTACCTCTGAAGGACCGGTATAGCAATATTTATTAACTTCAACTTTTCAAAAGGAAAAGCTTCCTAGTCAAAGACCCATGTGTGCATTTCTCTCACTATAACAGCCAAAAGTATAACCTGGCAACCTCTTGCAGATAAGAGTTGGGGATACTTAAGTTACCCCAGTGAGAGAATACTACTGCAATAAATTATGCACAAACCTGAAATACAAGAATGTTGCTTACCCACTGCAGCACAGGGGTACCCAGGTACACTCAGAACAACTGACAGGTGAAGGTGCTTTACACAGACAAACAGGAAGCATTCTAATGGTCTGCTGCTGCTGGCACTCCTTAGAAGCCAGAGCATCCCAACTGAGGACAGCAACAGCTTACTGCAGCTGTTTTGAAGAGGCTCATTTACACACGAACTGTAGCCTTGTACTTCCTTTTTCTACAAAGATGATGTGTCAAAGTATGACAGTAGTGTCTCAGTGTGAATTGGCTTTAAAAAATTAACAAATCAAACAATTTTTCCATACATTACCATTCATAATTAATTCAATACTACTTTGTTTGAAGAGCACCCAGAAGACAACAGATAATGAAACACTGATTTTTCTTTTAATTTACACACTCTTGCAGCCTTAGTACACCACTTCCTTACTACTTCCCACACATTTAGAGGAAAAATACATGTATTCATAAACATAACCAGCCATGGGACTTACTTGAGCGACTCTGCCATCCTTATGTATTCTGGTGCCTTCTGGTCAACCTTCTCCATGCAGAGTCGGAGTTTCTTGTTATAATATTAAAAAAAATGTATAAAAAAACCCTGACATTAAAACACTAATGCAAGAACATGCTGACACGAATCTTTTCATGCTGTTTGTGCAGATTTAAAGTTAACCATGATGAAAGGCACTTGAACTATTCAGGAATAACAAGACTCCCCAGTTACCTCCAGAACAATATGGCATTGTCAGGAACAGAGAAAGACTCGTTGTACCCCTGCAAGGTGGACTTTGAATCGAGAAGCTGCTTGAATGGATGACTTGGACAACTTCTAGCCGTATATCTCTTCACCAACAAGAGCACCAACAAAAATTCCCATTAATACTAACCCAGGGAGTTTGTGGACTCTACTGAAAAGGTATCTGATGATCATCAGTACCTGCTGCAAAGCACATTTGAATGTAATGTTGATAGAGATGGTTCAAAAAATGCATTTGCCATCAGTGTAAGGACAAACAGTGGTGACATCAAGTCCCATGGTTCAGTGCAGCCCACCAATCAAATGCACAGCATACCACTCACTGGTTTAAACAAATTCACAATTTTAAGAGAGAGGCATGTCAGATGATGAGAATGAAGACGCATTTTAAAAAGATGTATGAAGTTAATGCAGTCCATAAATACTATATTGCAACTGATTTCAACATTTCAGAAATGTCCTTGTTACACGGCATAAACACCCAACAATCTCCTCTAACACAAGTCAGCATTAAGTCATAAAGCAAGCGTTTAGGCATGAGGTAACAAGCCAAATGTCAAGTAGTGACCATTGCAGATATATACACTATAGCACAGAGCTTGACTTGCCTCATAGAGTTTCACAACCTCTGGTGTGCATTCCTTCTCATCAATCTGTTGCTCTCTTTTCAACAGGGTGTCTTTGCAGTGCTGACAACAACGGATTCGTTCATCATCCTTCTCATCCAGAACAGAGCTCACGCTGCTTATGCTGCTAATGCTGCCACGGCGGGAGCCATGGACACTGCTGGGTGAGGAGTTCGGGCTCGTATGAGAACCCAAGGCCTCTTTGCTGGCACTAGTGAGCTTGCCTAAAAATTATACATATGTAATTTTACAGTAACTGGAGAAGATCTAACCAACACAAACAAACTGCCCTTTAACAGAAACTTTACATTCAGGTGGTACTAGAAAATTAGGTTGGAAGAGTCTGCTGAAAGACGTGCAAAGATTGTATGACAACCACAACTGCAAGTTAGAATTTGGGTCTTCACTTATTTTTGCTGCATTCAAAACTAACTAGAGAGCAGACTGCTGAGCATCACCTACTTTGCTTATGCCTAGAAGCCTTCTCATGTTTGAGCCTGCACAGTCACAAAACAATGTGAAGAACAAGTATGATAATGGCGTCCAGGAATTGTGCTTGAACACTTTGAAAGGCACAGTTAATGTCATTTATCTCCATGGAAAACAGTCTCCTCTCCAGTGCACCAGATGAGAAAAATAAAAGTTTAAAGTTGTTCAAAGGCCTACACATGAATTTCCCTAAGTTGTTGTCCCAAGGTCCAACATTAGGACAACACAGACAAAACTGGAAATATTCACATAATTTTTAAATGTCAAGAACCTTGGCAGTTCCTAAAGTTAATAGCTCCATAGTTATAGTACTCAGTAGAATAAATAACAGCTATATTTACCAGGAGTTACTACTTCTTTACTACTTACTATTTGTTTATTTACTATTTACTATTACAACTATTACTTCTAGTAAATTTTTCAGTGTTAAGCAACACTTCCAAATCTGAAGAAGGAACAGAGACCAGGAATGGAGATATCATTCTTTGTATTGTTTCACAGACAAGTGTCTACATGAAACTGAATTGAAGCTTTCTGCAGAGCCAGACTATTACCAGCATATATCTTTTCTAATGGCAAAAAGCCAGGATACACCCAAAGTGAGCTAAGAAAATGAAGAATTAACTCTACAGTACTTACTCGCCAAAGGAAGACTGACAAATTCCATGCATTTCTTGCACATAATAGACCCGCACAGGCGGCAGTGGTGACGTCGGTTTCGGATACTGAACTTAGTGCCACAGTCTGGGCAAAATGGAACATCCTGGTCACTGACCCAAGGCACAACAGACTTCTCTATAGCTGTGAGCAGGAACACACACCATCTAAGTATTCAATTAATTCCTCAGCTGGTTAAACTATAGGGGCAAATAGTCTCAGGTAAGCTCACACTAACCTCTTATTTTAGCTGACTCAGTGTTTGCTCTGTCAAATGATGTTAGCTGGTAGAAGACGAACAAAATATTTAAGAAAATTATAGTTTTAGAAGGAAAACACCCAACACAACTCAGCCCAACAAGTAAAAGAAACTTGGCATTTTTAAGAGAGAGGAGTTTCAGCTGGTTTTACACCAGACTTATGCAACTTTCATTTTTTTTCCTAATTCCATATTCATACCAGCGCTAAACAATAACTTGTCAAATGTGTACAAATCAGTGCATTTTGCACATAATCTTTATTGCAGCCAACATTATTGCATCTGAGCCAAAATGCACGTGTCCACTGGCAGATTTTAAAGAATGAGAAGCTGGAAGAATCATGACAAAAATATTGGGGAGCAATTTAGTAAAGTAAAAGATGGAGAAAATAAAACAGGGGAACAGATGGTTCATGAAGCATGTGAAAGTAGTATTTTCAGCCTGAAAATGGTGCACAGAACCAGAAATCATACCCATGACACAGGGTGAAACCATGAACAGTACTCAAGGTAATGTGTAAAGAGAGTCATAGTTTAGTATCCTTTATAAAGTGTATTCCTAGATAAATGGGCACACTTCATACTGAAACAGAATTTTTTTAAATCTAGGAAACATTTAGGAGGCTGGAATATTAAAAAAGCACCACAATTACCTTTTCTAACCTGATTATTAACTTATTGACTTCAACTACATAGTGATCAATCCTGGCTGCTCGGTGTTTCTTGAATTCAGAAAGATGGCTTCTCATAGCACCTGCAGGGGCAACAGAAAGCTGTCTTGGTCACCCAAGTACTCTGTATGGATTTAAATGTCACTCAAAAAACCAGATGTCTCTTCTTTTCACCATTTATTTCTCGTGTTCAGATTCAATTTTAAAGACACATTGGAATCCTACATTTTCACAGTGTTGCTGTAAATAAAATATGCAGGTTAAAGACTAATCTTCAGGCTAGCAATAAACAGTGTTTTACTCCTACTACAGAAAACATGTAGCACTATGTTAGAGAGAACAGCTGCAACAATTTTCTTCTTCTGTCTTCATTTGTCAGTTACATTTGGTAAGCCGTTACCTACTAGTAGAGCTCTAAAGATGAACCCCTTTAGTTTCCTGGCTACACATTGAACCAAGGGAAGAGACAAGCCCAAGGACTACCAGAGGTCTATGCAGCAGCAATTTTGTTTCAGATTTCTGATCATCTCTACACTTTTAGGGGTCTGAATCAAACCCTTGATGACAGTTTAGATTTCTAGAAAACTGATCACCAAGTATTTAAAAGAACAATACAGCACCTCTTTAAGACATGTACAATCCATAGTTGATAATGTTGGCCTCCTTTTCCACGTAAGGTGGGTGAGGTATTAAAAATCAAAGTTATAGACAAAAAACTGAAGGCCTCAAACCGACCAACCAACAAAATCTTTCAGCTGGTAGGACTCAAAATCAGATGTTGCTTTTTGATGCTACCTATATCAATGCAAGGATCTCACTTCCTCATGCTAATGAAATAACCAAAAAATCTCCAAAGACGCATTAATAGTAGTGAAAGAGTCCCTCTGGGTAACTGATTTAAGCCACTGCTTTGGAGACATAATCCCTTTCACTGATCCCTTAATTCCCATGCTAAAATCCCTAAGGTTCATCTTCTCAACTCTCATCAGAAAGCAGTTCTCACCTCTCTTAATGTTCATAAACCTTCTCCCTAAATTTATTCTTAGCTAATATTTGCAGTATGATTGTTGCTCAATTAGTTACAAAGTCAAAAGTAAAGTAATATACAGAACTCAGACCTCGCAGACCCAAAGGACTCAGTCCTAGTCTGTCAACACCATGGTAGAAACTTTCCCAGGATCCACAAGAGACAGTACTGCTTTCTTCTCCAAAAATAATCATAGTATTTCAGGTATAGTACAGGCAATTGCCAGTAACAGTATTTATAATTACAGGCTCAGTCAGCTTATCCTTGAAATTCTAGAAATGTAGATTTATATTCAGAGGAGTGGGGTTTGTTTGATTTAGTTTGGTTTTTTAAAGTAAGCCTCCTTTTAACAAGAGGTGATCACCACCTCAAATCCAAAGAAAAAGCTACAAGTTTAAATCAATGGATAATCTTTTTGTCAAATATGCAAAGTAAAAGCTACTTAAAGTGTAACCCAAAAGCTGGGGATTTTATATACTTTTAACTTATCTATTAATTACTGGATTACCTGTTTTGTAAAGTCACAAGATAAAGCTAGTTGCACAGAGGTAAACACAGATTAAGCAGATCTCAGCAGCACAGGCACAATGACATGACAAACAGCTACCTCAGGGGTAGTTTGGGTACTGATTCTATGCATGTCTTTTCTTCTCCCCATTAACTGTGTTTTCCCCACACTCCATCCAATGCATACAGGCTGCTCAAAGTCATTGTGCAAACCATGACCCCTTGCTAGCAGATCCAGTGTAGACACAATTCAAGCCACTTCAGGAATACTATAGCACTTTCCCAATTCAAATCAAAAGTTATCCCCACCGTGTACTGCTTTCTAGCTCTCCTACCTACTTCCTGGGGCTCCCACATGTATGGATCTACTCCACCATAACTGAATGACTCATATTGTTCCTGAGATACAGAACTAGTTCTGTCGTCATCTCCTTGTTTCAGCAATTTCTTCTTTGCTCTTTTGGCCTTTTGGACTAGATCTGAAAAAGATAAACTCAAGTTATCTAATATATCAGATAGTCACCAAATATTCATCATGTGAAGCCAGTATAGACTATTCCTCTTCTTTTAGTGGGAATCTTTCTCCTGGATAAGTTTATCCCCAAAACATTCTTAAAACCAAAATGCAGTTCAGAGCATCACAGATGACACAAAATGCTCTCTGTTGTCTGTCATAAAGCAGCATGAAGTCCTAAGGACAAGACAGTAGATTAGAACATTCCATTGTGGGACTTCATTGTAAAACAGCAGCATACCAAACTATGGGACCTGTCTCACATGACAGAAAATGACGTTGTTTTATCTTAATTTTCATAATTCCCAATTATTTCCTTCAGATTCAATGATGTTCAACACATTCCTTGTCTTATTGCACAAATTTCAGTGTGCTTGTACACATAAATAATTTTTAAAGTACTAAACAGCCCACTGTTAGGGTTAGGGTTCCACCAAGAAAATTGATTAATACTTCAAAAGTCTATCTCAAGAGAAAAAAAAATCAATATTGCCAGGCCAGTATTTCTAGCATACTAAAACAAAAACTGAGATTTTTTTGGAAAACAGGAAACACACAGAACTATCGCCAGATTTTAAACATTTTTCTCTCAATATAAAATGACATTGTGTACACAAGGGGGTAAAAAAGGGAAATATCTTAGTAAGACAAAATTCAAAGAGATTTTTCAAACACTACTGAAAGGTGGAAATCCATAACAGACCTGGAACATTCCAGCATCTCCTGCCAGCTCCACCACCCACATGCTTTTCTATGTTTTCCCAACAACAACCTTTCTTAACTTCACACTTTAACTGCAACCACAGTTTTATCTACTGTCAAAACGAGAAATTAATGAACTGGAGCCTGGCAAGTACCAGCGATTCCCCATGTTCTCCACCGTTTTCAAGTAATTCTTGGGTATTCACTGGGTTACAGTATGATTCTGAGTTTTCAGATAAAAATAAACAGAAAACCCAAAAACGTCAATAGTAAAAATCGCGCATAATATTAGATACTTTAAGAGCAACGTCCTTTAGCACCTACTTTAGAATCAATTTATGGAAAGTATGGGGGGAAGGTAAATTCTGTGCTTGGCGCAAGGAGATATACGAAAGAACGGAACTGCATGCCTCGCCTGTAAGTCACTTCAATTAATATTTTACTACTGTCAGACATTAGGGAGCACTGGAAATACGAGCAGAGATTTCCCACGGCCAAGCCGAACGCGTGTACCACGGCCGCCCTTACTTCGGAGCTGCGCCCTGACGTCCCGGTCTTCGCTCGAGTGCTGCTCCTCGTAGTGCGCCTGGAGCTGCCGGAACGCCTGGAGATCCTTCAGGCACAGCGGGCACAGGAAGCCCTCGCGCACTTCGGCCGGGTCCCCGAAGGCCGCCGGGCAGCCCGACGCCATCGCGGCCGTGCGTGCTGCCCTCACCGGCTGCCGGGATGCGGGGGCCGCATCGTCCTTAGGCACTGCCCGAAACGAACCAGGCCAGCGCCGTGCGACCGGCGGCGCAAGATGGGGGCCCGAAGGGCTTGGAGTGACCGCGAGCCCCGCGCGGGCTCCCCTCCCGGTCCCTCGGCGGCCCCGCCGCGCCCCCGCGAGGCCCCGCCCAGGGCAGGGGAGCGGCCGCGCACCTCCCTCGTGGGCGGGGCCGCGGCTGCGCGTGAGCAGGAGAGGGGCGGGGCTTAAGGCGCACCGCCCACCGGGGGAGGCCGCTGAGAGCTGCCCCGCCCGCCTGAGGGGCCGTGGCCCTGCAACTGCGAAGGGACGGCCCGGGAAAAACCCGGGGCCGGGCCCGCCTCACCTCACCTCAGCGCCCGGCCGCCCAGTGACTGTCTCCAATGCGAGGAGGCCGTGGCCCGTCCCCGCTGCCGGGGGCGGCAGTGAGCGGCTGAGGGCGGAGCGAACGCCGAGCCATCGATGAGAGGAAAGGGCGGAGTCAAGGAGGGCTCGTCCGACACCGGGGAAGAGGCTGCCGAGCGCAGAGCTATCGATGGAGCTCGGGAGTGGAAATGGAGGGCCGAGAGCAGGGTCGTCTTCTCTTCTGAGGCCAGGACTGCTCGCTGTGTCAAGCCGCCTTGCAGTAGGCCCCGGTAACGGGCCCGTAGAAGTGCGGTGACAGAGTCCTCTCCAGGACGGGACGGTGCTGTCATGCGGGGGACACGCGTTCCGCCGCTGCCCTGGGACGGTTCCCATAGCACTGGTGGGTCTGTGCTGTGTACCATAACCACTGAGCACGCTCAAGAGGACCAGCGTTGCCAGTATCAACATGCTCAACGTTCCCTACCGAGTCTTCCTAAAGGAAGTGTCCCAAAACTGCAAACCAGAGCAGCCAGTGACGTACTTAGCCGCAGACGGAGCCCAGGAATCCCACTACTTGCCTTCTGACAAAGAGCTGTGTAAATCAACGACAGGGCCTTTTCAGTATCCCATTCCTGATGCCAGCTTTTGTTTAGTCTTAGCTGACAGCAGTCACTTCTCTCGCACACGCCCAATCAAATGGAAACAACAAGAGTAACCACACTTCGGCTTCATGTGTTAGGATTACAAACTCCTGGAGGCAGAGATGTTCTTACATGGTAATGCTATTTACACTTGAGTCCTGTCCATTAAGGTGGACTTTTCACTCATCATGCCCTGCTCTTCTACCCTCCAGGATAAGTTCTTTAAAGCCTTTTCAGCTCGGATCGTGATGGGGTGGGGAGGAAGAGAACCAGCCTGAGGCTTCGTGTCTTAGAGGATTCACCTGCTGAGGTGTCATCCACCCGGATTTGCTGGAGCCGGGCAGTTTCCTGGCGGTGAGCCATAGCTGTGCCACCAGGTGGCACCAGCTAGCTTTGTTGTTCCTTACCCCTTTTGTCCTCTGTTCCAACTTACGGAACAGTGAAAGAACGCGACAGCGATACACATGTCTCTAGAAGAGCTGCAAGATCCATGTAGGCGCAGAGCTCTTGGGGAGTTTTCTGTTGGTATTTCAGTGTTCTGGTTCCTGTTTCATGTGCGTGTTCTGTCACAAGTGTGCAGGGAACGGACAGAAAAAGGGGTGGGTGAAGGATGGGAGACGTGGCAGTCACTAGATGGCACAACAAGCGCGTCTGAGAGCAGTCGAGGGCCTGTGGGGTCCTCGGCCGTGCATTTCACAGGCATTCGCTGTAAATGTTTTTTTTCCTGCCTGTGAACTGCGAGCCCTGTTGACTGGGGCAGTCCATCCTCTCTTGCCGTTCCCAGGTAGTAATAAGAATCGGGTGTAAGGAAAAGAGAGACTTTACAGAAGCGCAAGCTCTTTCCTCAACCCTGTCTGTCCACAGCTTCAGTAACTGCTTCTTTTCAAAAATAGTCTTAAAGGCTAATTAAAGTGGTAGATACAACTATTGAATCTGGTAGCCTCCTGTTAGGATACAAACGATGCAGTGAGGACTGCTTGCAGTGAGTTGTGAGGAGGATGATGGCATGCTGGGGTGTGCACAAGAAATCAAACATTTCACTGTTTCTTCAGTTAATTGTGCTCCTTTGCATGTTCTACATTTGACCACAGATATGAGAACATATCTCACCAAATGAGTCTTTTTCAAGTACTGATAAAACACCGCATAGTGTCAATCACTCTTGAAAAGAGGTATGTCATTCAGCATTTTTAAAGAAAAATGCCACTTGTTTGCCTGTTTCTTAATATAAGTGATCTTTACCCCTTTCAGAGGAACTCATTCCCCATGAAGTGACTGCACCTGCTCAATATGATTTGGGTCTTTATGAGAGTATCAGACTTACTGGGAATGTCTCAAAGACTATTGGAGAACTGATACTACAGAGTTATGCCAGATGCAGTGATGTGTGGAATGATATCAGTTTGCTTCCAAGGGGAAATTTGAGTTTCTGTGTCCCTTAACAGACATTGAGTGGGATCTAGTTTTGTACTGGTGCAAACAAGAAGACTTTGGCTGCTCTTATTTGGTCAGGTTCATCACACTTCCTCATACAGAGTATTCACAAAGGGAAAACATCCAGGTCAGTCTAAAGCAATTCAGTTTACAGTGCTTCAAAAATTAATTTGTCTTCATCCAGCTAGTTGCAATGGAAGAGGTGTTTGGGGACAAACTAAACCTTACTGCAATTCTACAGGTGCTCTACAGGGACTGCATTTGTATCAGTAATGGCTCACATTAATGCAAACAAGGAGTAGCACAGAAGGACTTGCTCCAGCAGTAAAGTCAGACCTGTACTGCCCCATCCTGCTGCTTAGCTGACGAAAAGCTTTTTTATATAAAAGCTTAGCTGACAAAAACCCACATCTATTAGGTATCTCCTCCTCTGCCACAATCAAGGTCCTTTGCAAACAGTAAGAAAATAAATGATAAAATATGTTTATGAGTTGTAGTAACTCTTAACTGTGAATTTTAGGACCTTGTCTGTTGCTAAGTTGGTCATTGCCACTGATGTCCAATAGGAGAATTTCACTGGGAATACAACTGAGAAGGGGGACACAGTTCGCCCCATAGCCATGGCACAGCTCAGTCAGAAATATGTTCCAGTTGGGGTCACCTGTGTTCTTCGACTTCTTGTAATAGCTTAGGTGCCATTTGGAAAGTTTAATAATGGGATCTGACCTCAGCACAGGAGAGGTAAATGCAAATTATGCCTGTATACTTCTCAGGGTAGTTAAGTGGAATGTTTTTCACAAACATACTGGGAAAAAAAGGTTTAAAATATCTGAAATTGAACAGCATTGAGTTCGATATAGACTCTGTAAACAAAGTGTAAGCAGAGTGAAAAGCTAGACTGTTCTTGGGAAGATCAGAATGTTCTTTGTAAGTATTCCTTAAATAAATGGTCACTTAATTTAACTTAATGCTGTTTTTAAAAAATTCATTTCAAATTTCCTAACATTGAAATGGGTAGCACAAAACTCATCTTACATTAATGATCTTTGATTTTAATTTATCAGAGAAGATGTTTTTGTTTGTTTGTTTGTTTGTTTGTTTGTTTAGGTGGATCTTACCCAAAATTTCTTGTATTTTTCATTTTGTTCAGAGAACTAAAATATTTTCATCTTGCTGATCATTTTACCAAAGCTTATATATTCAGTGTACTCAAGTTGCTTATACTAAACATTTTTGATACATAACAAATCTGTTTAATTAGTCTGTGTAGACAGGATAGAAGCTGCATTTCCATGCCAAAACCATGATTTTTACTGTGCTTGCACAGTTGCACAATCCAAACTGACAGCCTCATGGTTTGTAAGAGCAGCATCTGACTACTTGTTGAGCCCCTTTTATCTGATTTGTTGGTTAGCTGCTTCAGTACCTGCAAGCCAGCCATCATCTCCAGTTTGGTCCCTTAACATTGCTGAATAATCTGTCATATTGGTCCTGAGTTCCATGGAGCGAGAGCACTTGCATAAAGTAGGTGAATTATAAAGAGGAGAGATGGGAAGATTCAGAATTCCTTTGCATTTGCATTTAATTTATTGGTTTAACTGTGAGAGCTGTACACCACAATGCCTGGATTCTGTTCATGGCTCATTTCAAATGTCAAGTACACCACCTTTGGGTGCTGTCTCTTCTAGCCTCTCGTCTTCTCTTTTGTCTACAGACTTGTGCAGTAACCAATCCCCTTCTTGAAGACAGCATGTCTAAAAGCAATAAGTAGAATACCCCCACCAGTTTGTATTTGACAGGGAATGATTTATGATTTTTTGTAGGGTTGTTGCTGCTCTCTTTTTCAACACTCTTCAAAGAGATTGCTTCTTGTCTTGACTGTGTTGGCTCAGAGAATCTTTCATAAATTCTTACTATATTTTTCATTTGTCTTGACTTTTCTCTTCTTCTTTTTTCACAAAGCTTCTTCAGATACCCACACAGTATCAGCTTCAAAATCAAGAGGGAATTTATGGTGGAAACATATGTTTCTCTGTGAAAATTACTTTAAATCAGCAATCATGTTTCAGGCTCTTCAGATCACTTTCCCTGTTTTTCTGAGTCATAATCTAACATTTTCCCTATACCAATCAGCTATTAAGTTGTCTATGCTGCATCATATTCACTACATCCATTATAGAAGGAAGATGGCAGTGACTTAACTAGCTATGATATGCTGGATTCTTGTTTACCCACATTCCATTTTGTAGGAGTGTTTTGTGCAATTTTTTAAGTCCAGATTCCCTCCTCTTTCCAATGCGTATGAACAGGAAGAAAGTGAAAAAATGTTAGCTGTAAGTGGGGAAGGTATTCCTTCAGTCAACCCTTCTGTGACATACTGCTCTCTTGTCTAGATCACTGGCTGTCAGTTCAAACCACAGCGGCTGAAATAAACTCAAGAGCTGGTTTTGCCTTTTGGCTGGGATCATTCCATTGTATTGGTATCTGGCATGCCCCATCTCTATCAGAAATGGGTATCCTGCTCTAGCATACCAATACAATTTATGATCTAGCAACACTCCTTCAGCCAGTGCTCCTTCTGTCTCGTGGAAGCAGACAAGGTGAATTGTCTGGTGCCTGACAAATGTCCTTTCCTTGGTTTCCTTCTTAGTACTTTTAAGCTGTATTGGTTTCATCAGGGAAACAAAGCACAAATGTATTCACACAGGTCTAAAAGTAATCTTAAAGCAGGTACATTAACTAATGTTTCTTGAGGAGTTTCCCATCTGGTTTTATTGAAGGTCTCTGTGTCCAACTTTTCCTCATTATCCTGAAGGAGTGGGGAGTTTATGTTGTTCTTATTGGTCGGGAAGGAAGAGAGGCTTCTGCGCTCCAGTGCTGATAGTCCACATACCCATTTCCTAGGTTCAGAAGGATTTCCCTGTCTTCATTTTTTGTGTCACGTCTCTGTACAATCTAGACTTCACACAGCCTCATCCCTCTTGCATTCTCCACTTGACTTCCTTCACTCATATATTTTATTTATAACACTATCCTGACCTGATTGACTCTTTAAAGTTGCAGCTGACCTTTTAATGTTAACTGAGTTACTAGGGAAGCAGTGATTCTACTTCAGCTATGGTGATGAAGTTGTTTTCAAACTTTCTTCAACTAATGAGCCATTATAACTAGTAATAAAGGTATGTGTTGGGGCTTGGTATGGGTGTTCATGTCCCTTGAAAACACTCAGCCCATGCTAATTACAGTGGGTCAGCAAAGAGGTCAAGGCTCATAAGTGTCTGGGAGGAGGCATAGAACAGTAATGGTGAGAGGTGTTGAAAATAGTTGCAGGATTTGTTAATTATACAGCTGGTTCACATGAACTTTCTCCTCCCATTAAAAACAAAGGTCATTTTGAAGACACTTGTAAAATCTGTGCTTTAGGAACCAAGCTCCCTTATGTCTCAGTAACTGGTAATACCCAGATATATGAAATTGCAGTGGAATCAACGAAAAACTCATCTGTGCAAGGTTGTTTTAGCCTCAGTTAAAGCTGGAAATAAGATTTTACATGACTGTGCTGCCACATTAGGGCCATTGCACAGCTTTGCTCTGTGGATTTGATTCAGATTCTGTAGAGGAGATTTTTCTGCTGAATTCCATGACCTTTGGACCTAGTCTGCTGCTGGTTTGTTCTCATTCCTGAAGAGCCCCATCCTGTCTGACAGACACATAGTGCACTTCCTCAGGGAACTGTGCAACTTCAAGGCCTGGTTCTGCAGTTGTCATAGTGTGAATGACAGAGCAAAGCTAGTTACTTGTGAATGTTTGCATGGCTATTAAATTGTCTTAAGTTCTTATAAAAAGTGACAGTGAGAGGAAGGTATACAATAAAAGTAAGATGATGAGACAAATGTGCAATTAACTAATTCTTGCCTTATAACTAAACAGTGTGTGTTGTTCATATTGCTAAGAGATTGCACTATATTTACTATTCAAAGAAACATAGCATTAAAGGATAAAAGCTGGCTATTTTCTGCTTAGTTGTGAGCCAAAAAGCTCTTCAGGTGTAGATAAATTTGACAAATACTTAATTTTGAACTTGTGCTTGTGTGTGCTTCATAGTCACAAAAGTGTGAAATCCCCAGTGTCAGTCAATGCTCTGAGAATAATGTCTGTAGAAGAGACATCATTGAAGTCTCTTATGGCCTTTCCTCATTTCTGTTACTAATCTCTCCGTTTGTTTTTTTATCCTCCAAAGCATCTAAATTCTTCGTAATTAAAACCAGGTAGTTTTTAATTTTTCAGGCAGAATAAATATGATGGGAACTTCTTGACACACAGGTGATTCTGATTGCCTGTTAGTATCTCTGCAACACTGCAGGTAACAGGAAGAAATAAATAAATAAAGATGAAATTTTCATGCACAATTTGAAATACTGGAGTGAGTTAAAAAAAAAAAAAAAAAAAAAAAGAACTTTTAGTCCATGAAACACTTAAAGTGTTACTCAGGCAAGAAAAGCCAATG